>JAVTVY010000587.1:0-36166 GCA_036873755.1 Hanleya hanleyi
CCTGGAACCACGACTAAAGTCCTGAGATACCGGTAGTGCTCCCGCCAATCGGAAACTGTCAAAATCTTCAAAACAGTTCGTTCCCAGTCCCGGGAATGAATCTTCGATTGAACACCATTGCCAATTATGCTTTAAAACAAATTATGTTGTGACAAACTTTCCAAACTCCATAACTGGTTAATTAACTCCTTGGAATATAGAGGTAACTTCACCAACCAGAATATTATCTACGGGTGGGATAGTGGACAATTATTTCTCAATACTATATTGCTTATTACGAAACAATACATTTATAGGAATAAATTGACACGAGATACGTTAAATTTTATATTATTGCTTGGAGTAATTTGTAGACAGTATACCACAGAGAAATTGATTGCCAAAATGCATATGAATATGTCTAAATTCAATAAAAAATGGGCGTCGGTTGAAAGTGTCATTGAAAAAATTGAACAAATGTGATATAGTATATAATTATATCTATATGTTCAGGCTGTTGGCATGATTAATTTACTTTCCCAATCAAAATGTGTTTCTGTATTAGTCCACGTCTAGTACATGTATTTTTGTGTGTTGTACTTGTCAATGTATATTGTATATTCTTTTGTTATTATAATTGTTTGTAAATATACTGTACTTATTACTATATGTAAAAATAAAATTCCAAACTGAATCGCATTGTTTGGAAGCTATTATAGAACAGAGTGCGCGAGACTGAAGTATACGGTTTCGAATTTTTCGGGAGATGGGAGCAGTGAATGCTTCGGAACCCCCAGTGGTACGCGCCTTCAATTCGCGTTGTTGTGACATAATAAAGTGTGTATGCGAGGAGTGAAATAAAACGGTATGTAGTACGCATGGGGGATTGTCTGCACATCCTCTCGTATGGATCGTGAATTCCACGTAAAAGCGCCCATCACCAAAAAAACCGCCTTGTATTTCGCACAAAATTCGCCCCACATTTTTTTGTAGACAAGGTATTTTTTCTATTCCCTTCCAATGATCGTCAAGGACACACCAATAACTGAGAAGATGTGTTTTATGTGGGAATTATTTTCCCCACAATTAATAAACCGGGAAAATTCGGGAAATTTGAAATTGTCAATGAAGACAAGTTGCATTTTACTGAAAAGTATTCAATTTTAAGACATCTGTAGAAAATATATGCTTTTGACAGCAACTGCATACGAGGGACAAAATAAGAGTTCAGAATCTTAATTTTATAATTAGAAGTGAATATTCCTAGGAATATTTTTTTCGGAGAAAATGTGTAATTAATAAAGCTCTTTAAAGCAGAATATTTAAAATGGCCACTCCTGATTCCATCAGGATTTTTTTTAGTGATTCGATCACGGACTAGATGTAACTCCTGTGATGACCCATTCACTCTTTCCTCGCGAGGAAAAACATTTTATCATCCTTGGGTACTGTATGTTAGTAAAAGATGTCATATAAGAATAATCCGATCGAAACATAGCAGTAAAAAAATTAGACAAACAACACTAGTCAAAACGGAGGACTTTCACTGTGATTCCGTTACCGACATTTTCAAAGATTATATAACGAAAAATCGGCAATACTTTGGAGGATATTATACTTTACGTGAAACTTAACAGCAATAACTAGGCAAGAAGACATAGAAAGTCTGCTTATAGAGAATGCAATATCAATCACGAGCGCAGTACCTTCCAAACCGTGATTTCGTTACGCTGGGATTCACGTGCAGCATATCAATATCTTTGACAAGTAATTAACACTGCTCTTAGATTGATTAAACTGTACACTAGTTTATTACGACGATTAATTGTATATGGCTGTGCGATTCCCGTCTCCCAAGAGACAAACATTAATGTCATGCTGGTCAGAAATGATGCAAATGTTGCCATAGCGTTTATGGCAATATCATCGAGGCCATCTCTCCTGGGTGATACATAGGCTAACCTAAACCGGATATAGAAAATTGCCTTGACTGGCTAATGAATTGGACGAGAAAAAAACAACTAATACGTATGGTTTGAATTCGAACACAGTGTGAACAATTAGATCTCTTTTCCCTGGGGACATACTTGACTGAGTGGCTCTACCCTGGGTCACGTGATACAGCTATTTGCCACTTCAAATATGGAGAGCTTCAATGTTCATCTCCAAAATTTCGGTGTTTTATTCGCACCCTGTTTCATTTATATACCATACGTCGCTATGTGTAGAAAGACGATGGTGTGTATTGCGTGTTTGTGTTCGAACGTGTGTGGGAGCGGGTGGGGGTCCCAGGATTCAACCCAGATATCGTAGAATTTTCTATAACTGTAGATTAGTGTTCGCGTGATGCGCGGTGCAAACGACGACTGCCGAAATGCGGCGAATTATCTATAGATTTAGACATAGACTGTATGACTATCAGTTAATTCAGGCATTAACAGATGGCACCAGTCCACTATTAATTTCGTTACTTGTTATGTTTTAGCGTTAAAAATTGGCAAAAATCCAGAAAATTCACAACGCATGAATCCATCTGGGATGTCAATATTTACCTTGTGGGACATTACCAGTGGAAGTCTTGACAGATGTTGACCATGGAAATTTCAAATTCCCGCCACTGACAGCTGATTGGTGCTACAGAATGTCATTCAATTTGTAAACAGGGAGCCTTCTCACCCTTCACTGATCATGTCTCCATCCACCATGCTTTTCCCAAAGTGGCCCAAATCAACACCAGGAAGTACAGTTTCAAGCCTCAGAATAAATATTCTTAATCCATAATATTCGTTGTAAAGTCGTCATCTAGAGAATGATATATCTGAGTCACGCTTTGATTGTGATTATTCATATACGCAACATGAGGATCTTGAAGTGCATGTGTTCATGCGGCCCCTAGCCCCGGGTTAAGCGGAATTAGACACAAATTACGAAACTTAACGCCATAGATCTTGCACGCTAGGCTCGTAATTTGCTATCAGTATGCGATATGTATCGCCAAATTTGAGAAACTTTGAGTGGAGCCTCTGGCGGTGGGGTGCACAATTAGTACCTATTGGAATACCTATATGCTGTTGATATATTGCGTTGCCAAATTTCACATAGATATTTTTAATGAGAAATTCAAACAACTGTATAAACAAATGAGCATCCCATGAAAGATATCTCTAAAGAATGCTTTATGGTTTCAGACATATATCTACGATCAGTTTTCTTGAACACAGATGCTATTAATGAACTTAGACGGTCAATGTGTCAACCGAATCTAAGCCCCTTTGCCGTTTAGGAGAAGCATATCAGGGCCTAATCTTCAGTGAATTGCAAGATATCGTAAACTAATCAGATATATAAGAATAATGTAGAGAATTGAATATTGTCCAATATCTATCCAGTTGTTTTTTTGTTGTTGTTGTTGTTTTTTTTGTTTTTTTAAATTTGCCTGTGTACGTCCGTCCGCCTGTCCGTCACAGCTTTCTCGTTACCAGATATCTTATAGAACGATTTATCCTAGGCACACCAAACTTGCATTGCTCATCCATATGCTCGTGCCCCAGAACCCTATTGAATGTGGACCCGATTGGGTGGAAACTTTGGCGGCCAGCTTTAATTTATGCGAAACCATTAATCTTGCGTATCTCGGATACCATTTCGCTGTTCAATGTGGAACTTAATACAGATCATCCATACATCAAGAAACTTTTATGGAATGACCGAACCAGTTTCCCTGATTGAGTGGAAACTTTGGCGACCATCTTAAATTTATGCAAAATCTGTTATGCTGTATATGCCTGTTACAATTTAAGTGTTGTATACGAAACTTGGTAAACAGCATCGATATATCAAGAGGCTTGCAATGAATAACCACATCAGTTTCTCTGAGTGGCGGGAAGGATGGGCGGCCATCTTTAATTTATGCAAAATCCTTTATGATCTCTGTCTATGATACCGTTAAAGTGATTGATGTAAAATTTGATATACATCATCGATGCATCAAGAGACTTACGATGAATAACAGAACTGGTTTGGTGGATATGTTGGCGACCATTTCTAATTGATGCAAAAGCATTAATGATCAATATCTTTCATAACGTTCAAGTTTTCAATATGAAACTTGGTACACATCATCGATGCATCAAGAGACTTACAGGGAATGACGGAATCGGTTTCTCAGATTGGGCGGAAACATACTTGCTGACCGTTTTTAATTTATTCAAAATCATTAATGATCTCTCATGTCGTTTTAGTGCTTCATATGAAACTATACATCATCGATATATCAAGAAACTTACAATTAATAACAATCAGTTTCTCCAATTAGGTGAAAATCTTCGTTGCTATATTTAAATTATGCAAAATCTATACCTTTGATATTGTTCAAGTGTTTTATGCAATACTTTGTATATATCAACAATACATCAAGAGACTAACAATTAATGAGAGATCCGTTTTCTCTGATTGGATTGAAACCTTGGCGGTCATTCTTAATTCATGTAAAATCATTGATCTTGCATCCTTTGATATTTTTCAAGTTTTCAGTATGATACAAATGTACTTGGTATGCATCACCGATACATCAAGAGACAAGTAATGACTGCCGGTTTCTCTGATTGGACCTTGGAGGCCATTTCCAATTGCACAATTTTTAATAATCTGTAGGCCCTATATTTGTCACTTGGTGTTCCTGTTTGATGTTCCTTACCTCTTCAAAGTAGTCCTGTCCAATTTGAATTTATTATGAATGGTTGGCGCCCAGAGTCAAGGGTTTCCAGATTCGCAGCTTAGTAGTATAGAGCAAGCAAGAAACCGCTTATTTTGCCGGGGGAGGTAACTCTTGGTGGCGGTAGGTGGCGTTGTGGTTATGGATTGCATCAGCATTGGCTGTGTGCCAAGTTTTGATTTCCCCCAGGTAAAATTTAAGGGGGTACTTCTTGGGGAGGAAAACTACCTCCAACACAGAAGAGTTCCAAAGGGAGTTAACTCCCGATGCCGGTGATGATTTTTGGTCATATTCATGATTTTCTCCCCTGATTCGAACATTTGCATATTAAATCTATACGGGAAAATGCCTGTATGGGGTATGGGATATCCGATGGGGTCGTATGAGGTATCATTGTGAAGCTTATGTCAGGGGGCATCTGATGGACTGGGTGTGGGGTTGAAATAGCGGCATTCTGCGCATGCGCGGTGGACCCAGGGTATGGAAATAGATAGACGTTTTGGAGCTAGGGGAGCCCCTAATGGTCCGATAGGGTCATATCAGGTATCAATGTGAAGCTTATGTGAGGGGGCATCTGATGGGCTGGGTATCGGGTGAATACCCATCATTCTGCGCATGCGCGGTGGACCCAGGGTATGGAAATAGACGTTTTGGCGTCTAGGGCAGCCCCTAATGGTCCGGTGGAGTTGTATGAGGTATTAATGTGAAGCACACATGAGGGGGCATCTGACTGTACCAGTGTTCGGGCGGTGTCACCAGTCTGCGCATGCGCAAACAGGGAATTGTGGGAAAAGGATATGGAAATAGACGTTTTGGGATCTAGGTGAGCCCCTAATGGGTCAATAGAGTCGTATGAGGTATCAATGTGACGCACACATGAGGGGGCATCACCCTGGACTAGTGTCTCGGCCGTTGTCACCAGTCTGCGCATGAGCAGACAGGGAATTGTGGGAAAAGGGTATAGAAATAGACGTTTTGGGATCTAGTAAAGCCCCTAGTGGGCTGATTGGGTCGAGTGAGGTATCAGTGTGAAGCACACATGAGGGGGCATCCGTGTCTAGGTTGTTGTCACCAGTCTACGCATGCGCAGACAGGGAATTATGGGAAAAGGGTATGGAAATAGACGTTCTCGGGTCTAGGTGAGCCCCTAATGGGCCGATAGAGCCGTATGAGGTATCGGTGTGAAGCACACATGAGGGGGCATCTTACTGGACTAGTGTCTCGGCCGTTGCCACCAGTCTGCGCATGCGCAAACAGGGAATTGTGAGCAACGCCCGCCAACGCCAAGCTCAACGCTTCAACGCCCTGGTGAATTAGCCCAAAAGCTCTGATTTTCATGGAATTGTCGCTAATTCATTGGAAATGCAGTGACGCCCGTCAACGTTTGTCGGTACGCCCTAGCATAACACCTTGACGCCATGATGTAGATAGATGAGAACAACAACAACAACAAAGATGAGAAAACAACAACAACAACAAGTTTTTTCATATAGTTTATTTTCCCCTCTATCATAACATACCCACGCTGGGGGAGCCGCGTTGGATAAGTTTACAATTCAAGAAGTCTCTTGTCCAATCAAAGGCCACCATTTGGTCCTGTCATGTTCGTTCTTGCCCGTTAGATGTATTCTCGGTTGTCCAATCAGAAGTCGCCGTTTCAGAAAGTTCCATCTTGGCTCGGTGTGACCTAATATGATTCTTACTCATTCATTCATCCGTCTGTACATCTGTTACAAGTATCTCTTTCGAGATAATCGCGGCCATATTTTTCCATACAAGGAAAAAACGGCCTTTGGTGGCAAGCTCTCACTTCGCCCACTGAAAAATCTCCTCTCTCCTCGTGCACAGATCACACCCGGCCAAGGGTACACCTTCAAGGCAGGTCAGGCATCGCTGGCGATGGTAGCGGAGATCCCCGGGCTCTCTCCTGGTTGAACTGTAACCCACACTGAAGAAATCATCTATCATTTCCATAGTTATGAGTGGGTATCTTTTGGTAACTCTTTTGGGGAGTCGAGCGGGAACCGGCACCTGCTCGTCAATCTTCAACGATTGCTCGTCTGCCTTGGAATTGACAGACTTCTCCATTTGATCGGGTTTGGTACAGGTTGTGAGAATGTACATCTAACATGCGTGTTTCCGTATTTATAGTTAGGGATGGGCAGGTTTAAAATTCAAGAAGACTCTTGTCCAATCAGAGGCCGCCATTTGCATCTGTCATACCTGTTCTTGTCCGTTAGATGTCTGCTCGGCTGTCCAATCAGAAGTCGCCCTTTCAGAAAGTTCCATCCTTTTGTTCTAGTCCTCCTCGGGCAGGCCTGGATATTCGTCGGGCAGCATGTCCTTAAACAGTTGTTTGCGCATTCTAATCGCATTTTCCAGGGCCTCGGTGGGTGGTAAACCCATATCCTCTTCCAAGTGACGCTTGGTCTTCATGATGGACCTGTGCGAGGGGTCGCCTTTCATTTCAAGCGGTAGTAAGGTATACTGTTCATAGATCGCCATGGCTGTTTTCCCGATGCGGGGTCGCATTTCGGTGTACGCCTGTTGTAAGTTATCCTGTCCCGCGTCCTCGATCGCTTCAGCGTGAGTATTGATAGCTGCTGTCACAATACGATCCCAGAAGGTGGGTTCTGCCTCACTTTCCTGAGATGTAGGCTGACTATCTGAGGTCAAGCTCTCCATATCAGTAGATAGACTGTCATCAATCTTGGATTCGGTATCAGCCGATGCACTCTCATCAATCTCTGTATCAGCATCTGCCTCAACGGGCTCCTCGGAGTCTGGATGGAAAGTCTTCTGGTGTCGCATCATATCGTAATGTCTAGTGAACGTGCGTTCGCAATCAAAGCAAGTATAAGCCATGTCGACGGTTGAACGTCGACTGAGCGTGTTTTAGCAATACACTTGCTTTTATAGACGCCCGTCAACGCTTAGCTTAACGCTTCAACGCCCTGGTGAATTAGGTGAGAAGCTGTAATTTTACTAGACACCAATACATCGAAATGCAGTGACACCCATCAACGCCCGTTGTTACGCTTTAACGCCCATCTCAACGCCATAACGTCCGTCTCAACGCTCGTCTCCACACCTGTCACAACGCGTTATGCAATCACTGGACGTTGATGTTGGAGGTTGAAGAAGATAAGCTCCCGTCTCCAGCTGGGTCTCCATAAAGGTTTGAAATGCCTCATGCAGGGTCAGCAGATGCTGGGCACGAGTAGTTGTGTTAGTACCCTCTTCTGGTACTATCTGTTTCTTATGCAGCAGAATACATTGGATGTCATCTATGAGCGTGGTAAGATGTGAAGACATGCGTTGGTCATTGATTCCACCTTGAGCTGTATCAATAATAGCATCGACATTGGCTTGACGTAAGGCTTCGGCTAGAATATCCTCGTTGTCGGGTTCAAGCAAGTTGGACTCTGCAGTGCTCATGGTGAAATGAGGGGACCGGTGCCATGTGGTCTATTTATAGTGAGACGCTTTTGGTTTTAATGATGCGTTCGAACAAATGTTTCTTTTGTGCTATTGCGGTGACATACGCCGCTTTCCAGTTCATGCCCGAGGTTTTCAACATCGACGCTGTTCTTTCGATTTCCATATGGACTGGATCCTTGTCCAACAATTTCCTATGGGTCAAGAGGTCGCCATACTGCTGACGTAAAGCCCGTCGTAGTCTGGGTGCCAAAGTATTATGAGTTAACATTGCAGCGTCCTCTTTCGAATACCCTTTGCGGTGAAACTTGTCTCCTGTGGCCTCCAACATCTCACCCAGCTCGGCGTCCATTCTTTCTGTGAACAAATCCCTCCATAGCCTCGAGTTCACATTATGTTCATTCCCTTGTACGGGCACGGGTGGGTCCTTCTTGGTAGGGTAGTATTCGGGGACAATGGTATGAAGGGAACACGCTGTACGGGAGCGGGTTGCTGCTCTGCCAGATGTGGACTCGGTAGATGGTGTAGAGGCTGCGGTGATCCCTCGCTGGGTAACAGGTGGGTCGTCAGCCGACGATCTTCCGGGGTATGGGCCTTTAAATCTACGAACAGGTAGCCGTACGGACGACTTGTCGCTCCTTGAAATGCCCGCATGAAATGGTCGATGTTCTGAGGATAAATTCGACTACCAAACACACGGATTTGAGCTCTGTCAATGGGATTGGAGAACAACACAAACTATTGGCAGTTCAAGGCAATATCTCTGGACGCCTTCCCTTGAGGAAAGAGATTCTGAGTCAAATAGATGACGGACAGATTGCGATGATGGGACCCTTTGGTGAATAGGTCGGCGATTTTCGAATTGTCCTTGGCCGCACTCATCAGATCACCGAGCACTACCACGTTGGTCTGCTCGGAATCGAAGTAATAGGGTTCGTCTATGTCGTGAGGAATTCCTGGAACAAAGCTCACATTCTGTAGTCGCGTAGTTTCGTAGGCGGGCTGCCATTGGCTATAACACCAAACAACACGTGTCGGAGTTGGGGTTGCCACACCTTCCTCTAAGAACTTCATCACCCAGGACGTCTTTCCACACCCCGTGGGGCCGCTCACTGTCATCGTATAGGGATGTTCTACACCACTTGGTGGACCTATAGCGGGACTTGGTGGTGTCTCTTGTCCATGCGTTAGACGCATATGTCTGAGCATATTGTCGCGACGAGAGAGTGTCTTTTGACAGAACGGACATGTACTCGACATGGTACCCGGTCAAAGGATGGATACAGACTGAGGTTACTGGCGTACAAACGACCTTATATGACCACTCACTCACTCTTTCACCGTCGTTAATGCGTCCATGTGTTAAGACGGGCGTTGGGGACGCCTCACGGGCGTTGTGCACGCCTCACTCACTCACTCACTCACTCACTCACTCACTCACTCACTCACTCACTCACTCACACTCACTCACTCACTCACTCACTCACTCACACTCGCTCACTCACTCACTCACTCACACTCACTCACTCACTCACTGACTGACTGACTGACTGACTGACTGACTGACTCACTCACTCACTCAATCACTCACTCACTCACCGTCGTTAGTGCGTCCATGCGTTAAGACGGGCGTTGGGGACGCCTCACTCACTCACTCACTCACTCACACTCACTCGCACTCACTCACTCACTCACTCACTCACTCACACTCACTCACTCACTCACTCACTCACACTCACTCACTCACTCACTCACTCACTCTTTCACTCACTCACTCACTCACTCACTCACTCACACGCGCATACACTCACACTCACAGGTAACTCTACCAGGTAGTTGGATGGGAAAATAGGCCGTTCTCCACTCCAAATCCACTCCATCGCACCTCCGAAACTCCCGCTTTCGCTACCACTCACTGATGACGTCACCAGTGACGTCACAGGTGACGTAGACATCCCTTCAAGTCGTGGTGTACACCCCAAGAGTTACAAAATAACACTTCCCTAGACACATTCGGACCAATAGTGGTGCATATCGGCCTCAAAATGTCTATTTCCATACTACGGCCTGCCTGCGCATGCGCAGAATGACGATATTCCTAACACCCATCGACCCAGCCCATCAGATGCCCCCTCACATAAGCTTCACATTGATACCTCATATGACCCTATCGGACCATTAGTGGCTGCCCTAGCTCCAAAACGTGTATTTCCATACCCTTTTCCCACAATTCCCTGTCTGCGCATGCGCAGAATGGTGACACCGCCCGAACACTGGTCCAGTCAGATGCCCCCTCATGTGTGCTTCACATTAATACCTCATACAACTCCATCGGACCATTAGAGGCTGCCCTAGACGCCAAAACGTCTATTTCCATACCCTTTGGCCACCGCGCATGCGCAGAATGACGCTATTTCACCCGATACCCAGCCCATCAGATGCCCCCTCACATAAGCTTCACATTGATACCTCATATGACCCTATCGGACCATTAGGGGCTCCCCTAGCTCCAAAACGTCTATTTCCATACCCTGGGTCCACCGCGCATGCGCAGAATGCCGCTATTTCAACCCCACACCCAGTCCATCAGATGCCCCCTGACATAAGCTTCACAATGATACCTCATACGACCCCATCGGATATCCCATACCCCATACAGGCATTTTCCCGTATAGATTTAATATGCAAATGTTCGAATCAGGGGAGAAAATCATGAATATGACCAAAAATCATCACCGGCATCGGGAGTTAACTCCCTTTGGAACTCTTCTGTGTTGGAGGTAGTTTTCCTCCCCAAGAAGTACCCCCTTAAATTTTACCTGGGGGAAATCAAAACTTGGCACACAGCCAATGCTGATGCAATCCATAACCACAACGCCACCTACCGCCACCAAGAGTTACCTCCCCCGGCAAAATAAGCGGTTTTTTGCTTGCTCTATACTACTCAGCTTCGTATTCAATATGTCAACGTCTACAACGGTTCTGGATGCATGAACACCCCTCACGTATCATTAATCCGGTCACGATTACGTCTGAGTATTTGTGGTTCGAGATAATGTGATCTTCTAAAGCTACATAACTTATTTCCTGTTCAATATATAATTTTCTATACAAATGATCAGTTTCTTTTAAGATTGTTCCTGTGTTTCATGTATGTTGACAACCTTATTTTTCATCCTGGAATATGTTTTGTTAAGAAAGTTTCTCTGTTCTAAACCCCAAAAATATTTGACTGGCTGTTTTCCCTGTAAGAAGAATTGTAGCTGAAGCAGATGTACCTGTAATAAGCCTAGCCTGGATTGTTCAAAAGTATGTGGAGAATGCAAAGAACTGAGCTGTGCAAACTCATCAAGCCCAGATCTCGGAAAATACAGTGACGAAGACTGATATTAAAATTGCTGTGAAATCTTCCTCAGCATATGACAGTGTTCATGAGAAATAACAATGAAAGACATCAACCGTCGAATATCTGTACGAGAAGTCACTTCCCGTAATAATATGTTACTGTGAACCAGAATGTAAAATGAAACATGGTAACATTTTTTCTTTATGCTAGAACGTCAATTTTGCCTATAATCAAAAATATTATTTTTTGATAATTTAATGACATCTGCATAATTATTCTTTCCATCAAAACAATTTACCTTACACACAACTGTGGTGGATCATTAATGATTGACCGAGCTGCATTTTACAACAAGGCACATGTTTGTGATAATACAGTGATACTTCTACAGGTGGATTTATGGAAATGTTCTCTGTGACAATTATCGCTTGAATGAAGATATATCACAGCTTGTCAGTTCATTTACTTTGGGAGGGGAATTTTTTTTCGGATGGCAATGAAACTATTTCATCTGGTTGGATATTACCATGTATGACTATATAGCTTGATGCTGAACTATCGTTTTGCTATCTACGTTTATGAGCAAATCCTTTGGTAATACAAATGTTTTCACTACTATGGCATATTGTATCCCAGATCATCATATATTTAATTAGATCCTTGGATGATAAACTGTGCTTGTACCTTGATGAGGTACCGGGTATATTATCTTTGTTCTTGAAAAGAAAAAGTCGTATCTCCGTCAAATAGATTTTGTTAGATTTTTAGTATGTTGTTCTGTAGACCTATTAGAAATGCATTCCAATGAAAATAATTCTGTTGCAATTTGTTATGGGACAAACCATAGTTTGTCTGGACTATATGAGAGTTCTGCTACACTGTACTGTCACTAGCTAACATATCTGTCAAGCTGTGCTTCGTTCAGGTTCCGTTTCGATTTATTGGTTTAGGGGAGGTAACTCATCTACACTGGATTCCATTCTATCAGCACTCCGCTTCGTTGGTTGCATATACTTTCTTTAATATGTGTACATGATAGCACGGCTGTATTCAATGATATTTACTTAAAGTGCCTCACATGATTTTGTAAATTGATAAATCTGAATACTTCAAGTGAGTAGCTTGTCCTTGAGAGGGGAGGGGGGTTATATATGCATAATGTATTTCGTTTAGTATTCCGCAAATATATTGAAATAAGAAATATATTGGTGTTAGATGTTACATCTGATCTTTATATATAATTTTCTACCCTAACACCCAGGCTAAGTGGGCATTGTAAGGGTACATTGTAAAACCGTAGCCAGAAGAATTAATGAATAAATGCCGAGTGGCTTAAACGAAAAAAAAAACAAAAAAAACCCACTCCCCTTCGACAGAAAATGAAGCAGAAATGATAGCGGATACTATTAGGGTGGTAGTCTGCATACTTATTATCAGTTTCTGTGCAGCTGAAAACAGATCGAAAACTTTTCGATCGAAAATATTCAACACAAGTAGATTTCATGAAAAGGAATTCACAGATGCAAAATAGCTACAGAATTCGAAACGAAAAGCCCTACAATCCCCTTCCAACTTCTTCCAATTTTACTGAAAACCCCCTAAAACAATTATTCGCTCACCGCCCGCACAAAAAGTACGAAAAAACAAAATTGTTAGCATACATAACCAATCCAGTATTATCGTCTTAGAATAGACGGATTTTCTGTTCTCCGTATATAGAGTTGATTTCTGCAGTTTCCATTTTGTCTTGAGCAACTTCAAACAAAAATTTATGGCAAGGCTGGCTTCCACAGATTCTCCTCTAAATGAGTTTGAGTTAGCTTCGCCAACCAATCAATGGGTCAATATTTTAACAAAACTAGTGCTCATTCACCCCCATTGGGTTCATTCACCCCCATGGGTTAGTTTATATGGATAGGGAGATCGCGTGGCCTTTCTATACTACTCATCGCGCACTACTCATCGTGCGTGCGCAGTTGACCCATTTTACTGCAGGGTGCAAGCCTGGCCCATGGAATCTCAGGTAGCGAAAACCCCAGGTCTCTTGCCCCACCCTATCTCGCGCCACACCTATAGGGATAGGGAGATCGCGTGCCCTTTCTATACTACTCATCGCGCATGCGCAGTCGACCCATTCTGCTGTAGGCTGCAAGCCTGGCCCATGGAATCTCAGTTAGCGAAAAACCCCAGGTCTCTTGCCCCACCCTATCTCGCGCCACACCTATAGAGTTAGAGAGATCGCGTGCCCTTTCCATGCTACTCATCGCGCACTGCTCATCGCGCATGCGCAGTCGACCCATTCTACCGTAGGGTGCAAGCCTGTCCCATGAAATCTCAGGTAGCGAAAACCCCAGGTCTCTCGCCCCACCCTATCCCGCGCCACACCTATGCGACCCGCTGTGCAGTGAGTAAAGCGGAGGAGGAGGAGGAGGAGGAGGAGGAGGAGTAGGACACGCCACGGATTAAACTAGGGAGATATTTTTAAAGAAAATAGGGAGTAATAGGGCCACAATTACTCAATATATTTAAAACAGGAATAAGCTAGGGAGTCAAGAAAATATAGAAAGTTTTAGGCTTGTATCACCATTTGAAGTGTTTGACGCCCAAACATTTTGAGCCTGTCGGACACCTCTTACCGAGCCAAGGGAATATAGTACGAACAGAAATATCTACGTATGATCGTGTTATGTATTCGGATGATGTGTCGGATATAAAACCTCAGAGTTATTAGCCATCTAAAAGAAGTCTATATTTCTAAATAAAATCCCGGTTAATTATAATTACCTCGTTAGTCAGGAATCCAAATGCTAAACCATTTACATATTAGAAATCACCAAATCTTCGCCTATCGAAACAATCAATCATTTATCAATCAAATATCTAAAGAGATGTCAAATATTCATGAAACCCGGGAATAAAGTCAGTAAGGATAGCTGTCCCCTTAGAGGCAGTTTTTGCACCCCCGTGACAATTTGTCGTCTGTATCAATAAACATACAAGATAACCATAATAAACTATATATTTTATGAAAGCGTACATCGTAGGGATTCCAACTATATGATTTGTATAACCGACGCTGCTACTGCGTAGAAAATATTAAAATGAAAACAATAGCGTCCATTTTTCAATTGAAATTTCATGAAAACTGTTGGTCTTGTTTCAACTTTGATGGTATACCTTGACAAGAGACAATTTGAACTAGTAAACTTTATCTCATTTTTTTTTTTAATTTGTGCATGGTTTCGTATTTACAGCTATTTTATTAGAATAAATTTAAAAAAACTTACTATTTTACGGTCGTTTGTCTTAAAAGTTGAATAATTAAAAAACTAATCCGAACTGACAAAAAGTGAGACAGAGTTTACTAGACCATCTTATAAGTAACAAGCATGCCAAATTTCAAAAGCGTAGCATGTCTACGTTTAAATCTCGGATTTTGTACAAAAATGAAAGGCTAGAAATCGGGCAAAATGCGTCCAGCTATACATCTGATGAATTAATCCAAATTTTTTGCTTGAATTCTATTGTCAAATACATCTAATGGGGCCTACTCGAAGTCCTGTTTATTCTGGATAACTATTACACAAAGTTTTTCCATCAGATTTAGTCCAATTAAAGTCCAATTTAAACTTGCTAAAACTTGTTCAGCTGAGAATTGTTCACACCTGTGTAGATCACTTCACGGCGGGTGTATTAGTGAAGTGTCACTGTTATAATTAGACACAAAAATACGGATATTTGCATGGTTTTGATCAGAAGGGGGGTAGATTAATGTAAATATGTAGGACTAATAGATAATTAGCTTACCATAATACTGCGGAAATGAGCTTTGGAAAGGGAAATTTAACGCCAAATATTGAAGCAGTTCTATTTATGATTTTGATTTCATTTTTCACCAAATGTTAGAGGAAATAGTGAATACTTGATTGAAGAAATAAAAAAAAATGACCAATTTTGACCCTCTATGGGGACGGCTATCCTTAAGTTCGTAAAAGCTGTCTCATTGTTACAGTTCATACAGTTTACAATTGACGTTCACTACTCTCCAAAATAATTAGATTGAAAATTCAATCTATTTGATTGGAATTAGTGACCAATCTATTCGATTGAATATTCCATCTATTAGATTGAAAATTCCAATCTAGTAGATAGAATTTTCTGTCTGTAACAGATTCGTTTTGTCGTTTTCTATCTATTAGATTGAATATTTTCAATCCAATAAAAGATTGGTCACTAATTTCAATCTGATAGATCTAATTATATTAGAGAGTACTGTGCATGAGTATCTCAAAATCGACACCGATCGATAATTTGAATGCATGGTCACGTGCTGGTCCGAGGTCGATCGATCTTAATGATCCTGGAAACGGTCCAAGTCTCGTGAGCATGCACAGTAGCAAAGTTTGAAAACCACATCAGGTCCTGAATTCAGTCAACCAAGTGATCCAGTCACAAATACCTAAAATCTCAATGGAGCGTCTGTCTCCTATGCACACATAGATATCATCCGTTAAGGTCACAAACCACCATTGATTTTTTTGGACCTAAAGAGTATAATCAGGACTTAACTTCCGGCGAAATTTGATTGATCACCTGACAGGGCGAGAAATGGTTTGTGATATATTTTAAAGTGTTTCTGTAATAGTCAACACATAAAAATATGCACAAAAAAATAAAATGCTATAGTGAAAAACTCGGGGTCAGTCTGATCGCCTAACTTCCATATTCGCTGTGAAACTGATGGCGAATGTATGCTGAATGTTTTATATGTTTGAGCGGAAAAGTCAGGCTACCTGGTGTGGTTGGTGATTTGTGGCGGCGAATATTAAGGAATATAGTTCTGTCAAGTTATACACAGCCGATTTAGCACATAGTAAGGCTGCTTTTTAGTGGTTTGTGACCTTAAGGTCATACAAGAAAGAGTAGTCTTCCCTTGGGTCATCACTGGTGGAGAACTGTACCACGGCGTATTGGAACTCCTCTCTACTAACAATCCCATCCTTGTTGGAATCCAGCTTGTCAAATGTTCGTTTAATGAACTTCTCGTCTTCCATACCACGGAATGAAAGGTAGGTTCTCCATTCTTTTATGCTAATCGTGTTGTCATGGTTTGTGTCGACGGTGTCAAAGTATGCGTTCGTCATCGGGTAAACGAATCCATCGACGAACCAGTCCATTTTGCGCACATTTCTCATGCCAAATACAAATTCCTCCTCAGTGATGTGCTTCGCTTGTAGATCATGTTTCGTCTCCAGCAGCTTGTCCCACACAAGCTGGTAAGCCGTCCTCAACGTGGCTGCTTGGTCCCGTTTTCCCGCATGCTCAAGCCTCGTCGGGACCATGAAAAAATCATCAACTGAAACATTTCCATATTTGTTCCGGTCGATAAATCTGAACAAAAGTCCCATTTTTCTATCCAAGTAATTGTGCGAAGTATCCATCTGGAATAAAACACAGAATGATCATTTTAATTCCAGATTTTGGGCGAATTGGTGGCGAGGAAAGAGCACTACCAGCTGTTTACGGGCGTGCCCATGGAGGTAGTAGTCGCATTCCAGGTCGCATTCTCAGGCGTGGGCATGCCGGCTATGGGCCGTACCCCGCTGAAAGCAGCACCTTTTCGCAATAGGTAGATGTGTTTTTTTCAAATATAACACCAGTATGTTTGCTTTTCAATGACTGTCTTCCCGAGAATGATCTTCTGCACACGCGGTATATATTCCCCTTCAGCACTGATCCGAAATTTAGCCCAGATTGGTCCGAATTTGGCTCGAAATTGATCCGACATCTGTCTGAAGTGGGATCGAAATTGGTGTGATCGAAAATGGGCAGGAAGTAGGATTCAGATACTTTCATTCCAAAATGAACTATTGTATAGACTCCAATGCGCAAATAAAATACTAACTGATATACAACAACACTGTTCAAAAACAGTGAGACAATATAGAGAGGTTGAAACTAATATCATTGCCATTACAATTCGGATACGATGAATCGTTAGCGACTTGGCAATATTTAATTTTGTTACTTTTACCGTTCGCATAGCGTAAAAATGATGTGTACAGTGTATACGAGTCCATATGGGTTATGACACTGTTTGGTGCGGGGAGCACTGTTCATTTTCATCACCCGAAAAATACTCCATGTTGTTTAGAAGCAATTTCTTAATCTGCCACCGCCCACGCCTCTGATCTAGTGGAATCTAATTTCTTCTGCAGGTATCGATTGGTAATTATTTTTGCTATAAGTCAGAAAATTCTGAACGGATCTTGGTGAAAACGAGAAGTCAATTCTGGAGACGAAGCTCGATTTGTTCAACGATATATTCTCATCCCCGTTTTGCCAGTAATAGTGTGTTATTGGGAACCGAGATTTGAATCATTAAGTACCGTAAGTAAGTTTTAGTCTCCAATCTTTATAAAAAGCTACAGAGAAAACAAAGGAGAAAACAAAACAAAAAAGAAGAAGATACTATGTGTTGTAAAATTATGTTAATCTCATATACAAGTGGAGGGTGTACAAATTAAGTGACTAGATGCAAGGTTGTCTGCATATGTGTATACATACTGCATGCATCAATGAATGAAATCTTAACTCTAAATAACTGTTAATTCAACGTAACTTGCATGGGTGCACAACAAGTGTTGGTATACCTCACACTACCAAGAACCAGACACTTTTAACAAACTCCAAAATTATATGTATTGTGTAACGAAATTAATGAAATGTATTGTTAACATGACCCAAAAGTTTGCATACTACCTATTCACTATACACATTCCATGCATCGGCCTCAATACATTAACTAGTGAAAGTACTTTGTAATCTCTTGCTATAAATCTGGCCAAGTTATGATGACATTAGAACTGCTCGTCAAAGAAATAAATTTGTATACTGCAGGCCTACCCCAAATCTTTCTGGTAAAGTTCTCTGTGAAAAAAAATACTAAAATATAATGATCAACATTGTCGAGTCCTACTGGTTGGCATTTTATAATACCGGCTAGAGAACCTGTCATTATTGTGGGGTGCGATGTGACCGTGATTGGGGGAGTGGTGGTTGGGTCATTCATATACTATCATGTTTACCACAGGCCGTTGGACTGATCTTTGTCATCGTGAATGGGTATTCGAAATTGCGTTTTTCTGGCAGTGGCCATTTTTGACCAATTTCGGACAAAGAAGTCAAATTTTCAGTTTTGATGGTTTATTAATCTACAAAACTTAGGTTTTAACACGCTATAACACACCCTGACATAGTATTGATAGACTGCATGCAATTGGTCATAACCTGTTCAAACTTATATGATAAAACATAGAGATATTACACAAGGCTATTCTATGGATAACAACTTCTTTATTGCTGTGGCCATAGAATAGCCTTGTGTTATATACGCCGACTTCTAAATGCCTATCAAAGAAATCATAGAGATATTACACATGAAAATACGTTTTTCTAAATTTCGATCTCGATTTAAATCACACTTTTTCAGGTTCGTATAATAGGAATTAGCTTCAGCTCGCCGAGCAAATATATCAACACCGAGTAATTTCATACATAGCCTTTAATACTATACGTATTTTGAATCTATATCTTTAAGATCATGATTTGATGGTCAAATTCAAAATGGCGGCCAAAGGGTTTCATCTGAAGATCACGCTTTCTCAGGTTGCTCGTATAATTCAGGACATTATTCCTATCTCATTATTCAAATTCATCAAAACCAAGAAACCTCTTACCTTAGCATATCATCTTGTGCCAATTTTGAATCTATTAAAGATTTGATGACCAAATTCAAATGGCGGCTATATGCGGTCATCTTAAAATCATACTTTTTCATGTTGCTCGTATAGTTCAAGATATTATACTTAGCTCATTGTGCAAATTTGTCAAAACCGAGAGATATACTATAGCCTAACATCTTACGCCCATTTTAAATCTATTCACATATACCTAAGATAAAGATTTGATGGTCAAATTCAAAATGGCGGCCATATAGGGTCAACTGAATATCACACTTTTCATGTTGCTCGTATAGTTCAAGGCATTATTCTTACCTCATTATGCAAATTCGTCAAACCGAGCGATCTCCTACCATAGCCTAACATCTTAGGCCCATTTTGAATCTATTTACATATGGCGGCTATATGAGATCATCTTAAAGTCCTACTTTTCCGTGTTCCTCGTATAGTTCAAGGCATTACTCTTAGCTCATTTTGCCAACTTATCAAAACCGAGAGATCCCTAACAATAGCGTAACATCTTACGCCCATTTTGAGTCTTTTTAAATATCCCTGATATCTAGATTTGATGGTCAAATTCAAAATGGCGGCATCTGACCGTGTCATCTGAAAATCATACTTCTTCTTGTTGCTCATATAGTTCAAGGCACTATTCTTAGTTGATTGTGCAAAGTTATCACCAAAGCCCATGGGTCTCACATCATAGCCAGATCTTGGGCCTACTTTCAATCTATCTGCTTAATCCATACAGATTACAAAAATGATTGTTAAATTCAAAATGGCGACCATAAGGAGCCATCCGAAATTTTCCTGTTTTCTTTCATTTTGTAAAATACTAGTATTCATTGTCAGGGTACAAACCTGTTTAAATTGAACGAAATAACACCCTACAGTTCACCACATCATTCCCATTTTTATTCTGTTCGCATAATCTTCAACTAAGAATATAACCGTTAAATTCAAAATGGCGACAACGAGGGTTAATCGGAGTCGAGGTATTGCCATTTTACAGAGCTAAATGGATAAAAAGCTCAAAGCCAAGCCTATTCACAAAATAGATCGATCAGTCTATTCATGATGCCTAGTTTGGCTCATTAGCTAGAAAAGTAATTGGAAAATTCAAGATGGCGAACATATATGGAGTCATTCGAATCTCGTTCAACTTGGTAAGTGTTATTCTCAGATTCACGGGAATTAACTTTAGCTTGAAGCAAACATTTCTAGAATTGAGGGCTTTCACACTATATATAGCTGGACATCTTAGGCTAATTGTTGAGTATTTGCATCATCCTCGACAGACAACTTAAAGGTTACTACACGCTTAAAACTAAAGTGTTGAAACTTACTCGTAAAGTGTTGAAATAACCCTTTAATTGTGTCCACAGGGACAACACTTAAAGAGCAGTCCCTGTGGACACACTTAAAGGGTTATTTCAACACTTTACGAGTAAGTTTCAACACTTTAGTTTTAAGCGTGTATGCCCTCCTTAAACCCTACACTTAACATGTACAAGTAATTCAGCATGGATATCTATTCGTAACAATTAGTACTGCGGATATTAATTTATAACCGATGTTTACCCATCTTTGACCTCATTTGACCCCAAAAGTGACCCCGAAATTATCCTAAATGCCCCAAATCAGATTGGTATCCTCTCCTACCTTGATCCCTACCACACAAAGAACCAATTTAGCATGGAGTGCCCCTTTGGACAAAACATGACAACACAGGCCGTCTACTATCTCCAGAGCGACAAAACATTGACAGCTGAAACTTCACGACTGCATGGCTTATAAAGTTTGTCCTTTATCAGCTTATTTGAATAACCTTCCAAGCCGAACATCAAAACGAAGGGAAATTCAAGATGGTGGTTTATAGATGTGACTCAATACGTTGCGTTTTGTCATTTTCCTTCAAAATTGCTGTCTTTTGCGCCTAAAAGTGCCCAAAATTATTTTAATTCACACAAGGTACAATTTTCCAATTTTCTGCCTATCTTTGTGGTGAAAATTGCATAAACAGAATTTGTTTTTAATCTGACGGAACAGAAATTGACTATTTAGAATATGACGTCACTGTGACATCAGGAACACGGCCATCTTGAATTGTTTTACACTTTTCGTTAGGGCTTGACTCAAAAATATATGGTGGAAAGTTTCAGCCTTGTAGCCCAAGCTGTTCTTTGGAAACTGATGTGCTAAGCATGTTAAACTGTACGTGCCAGTGTATTTTTATATAATTCGAAGAAAAATGCATTTTTATCTCTGGAATCTGTTCGCATTTTCATATAATTTTCAAAATATATTTAATTATGGTGTAGTTAATAAGAAAGATATACTACATATATTACATTTTATGAATGTTCTATTAGTTTTGATCTTAACTGAAAAATGACCAGTTTCGTCAACAGTGGTCTGACCACTATGTCCGAAAAAAAACAACAAAAAACAAACAAATTTGAGCTGGCCATCCACCTTTACGTTATACAGATATGCACCGCGCATACATCCGGCATGGATGACCGCTTCTAACAAACAAATGCCATCGGGATTTTTTAAAACACATATTTGCGGTTTGGCCGGCCGACAATGAGCCAAGAATCAACAACAAAAATTAGTCTTACGGTTTTACGGCTTCTACGCAACACGTTGCTCGTCTCTCGATACTTGGCGATGATGAAGCATCAATTTCGTATGATTTATAAGTGCGGACTTTGTCGCTGTGGTTGGTATATATATAGTGATCTATTTAACATACCGAGGAATGACTAACAATTATACTAAGCAGAGCGTGTCGCTTTGTTCACAGTGTCCCATACCTCCAGCATACTTCACTATGGGGGTTAAGTCATGCATGCTCTATTAGACGGGCACCAGAGGCGAAAAGGCCAAGACCATTGCAAACAGTGTCGAAAAATATTTATTGTAATTTTTTACGATTTTATTGCAGAGTAAACTGCAAATAAAGCATGGTATTCTATGGTGGTCTGTTGCAATCATATTTAGGTCCAGTGACGTCACACTACCTTAATACATCTATTTCAAACTGTGTATGCACTTTCCAATGCTTGATTCAAGCTTAAGGTGTGTAAACTCTGAGTTTTAACACAGACCCACTGTTCCAATGTGTATGTTTTATCAAAATCTTATCTCATAAGTGTCAATTCAATTTGAATCTTGCATTTAAATTCCCCGATTTTGGTGAAACTTGCTTTGTTCACAGTGTCCCATACCTCCAGCATACTTCCTTATGGGGGTTAAGTCATGCACGCTCTATTAGTCGGGCACCAGAGGCGTAAAGGCCAGACTTGACCTGGCCGCTAGAATATGACCACAGGATTTGTTTTGGATTTGTTTTGGGTTTTTTCACTAATGTAAATAGAATAGTATTTCTCAATAATGCACAATCATTCTGGTGCAAAAAATCCTTCGGTCTTGAAATAAGCGTCCGCTTGGACATCAAGTGTTAAAATCTTGTGAGAAACACAAAGGAAATCCCAATCCACCGACATCATCAGCTGGTTGGGTTCATTTTAACCCTACCAGACCTGGGCGATTTGGGTGGTCTGTCACAGCCTGGAGAGCTTCGTTGCGCTACACAAACTTTCCAGACTACAGAAATGGGTCAAGCTCTCCAGAAAATGTAAAGAAATACAAGATAGGTTTTGCTGTGCTCCTATACACAGGAGGGATATACCTAACAAGAACAAGATGGCTAACACCTGATGACATCGCAGTGACGTCATCTTGTCGGAAGCCATTATTTCGCTGTTCATTCTGGCACAAGACTGTCATAACGATTCTACCCACTTTCGTCTCGGTTCACATTAATTACGCTGCTTCGTGTTCGTGTTCAAGTTCGTATTCGCTTATGTTCAAGTAGCAAATCAGATATCTCACCAGCACTGAGAGAAAAAGGAGATTCATCATGATGCGAAAATCGGTATCTAGAAGCTAGAGACTCCAGGTTCTCGGGTAGATTCCCTTGGGATTCAGAATGTTTTCCCAGAGGATTCACTATGATACCGGAACGGGTATCTGGCAGTTAGATACCCCTGGTTCTCGACAAGATACCCCATGGAGTCGTCACGATTCCCCAATTTCTCCACATGATTCCCCTGCTCGACCCACCACGTGGCTGTGAGATCTTCACATGTCTGTTGTTTGGCGCCTACCATGGGTCGTCTTTGTTCAGTAAAATCCACACCAATCTTAAGTTTCTTCATGCCATCGATATTTCACATCAGTAGGCCTATTTATCGTCACCCCAAGAATGCTTTTGCACAGCTTTTGTTCGAAATGTGATGTGGTATCTCTCAAGTTCTTGAATCAACGCGAGGATGTACAAGGATGAACCATCAATGTGATGGACAACACCGGTTTGTTACTATCCACACATATACATTGAGCTTAAGTTCTTGTGGAGATTTATCATTTTCTAATGATAATATTTGCCAAATTGAGCGAAGTTATTATTAGTCAGAAAATTTCTATTAAGACTGAGAACAGGAGCGGAGAGTAGCAAACCAGCGCTGCTGTTGTTGTTCACATTCATGATTTATTCATAACACCGAGAGAAATGGGGAACGAGCGATAAAGGGCTTTTGGAGGCCGATTAACCTTTGAACTCTGAGTGCACTTTCGGTCACGTGATCGGAAGTGACCTTTGACCAGGTGACCGGAAGTGACCTTTGACCCTGCGCTGCTCGGAAGTGACGTCATCGTAAGCAGGCGCACACACATATTCCACCACCACCCACACACATATTCCACCACCACCACCGCCACCGGGCGTTGACGGGCGTCAACGCCCGGTGGTAGTGGTGGTGGGAGCTCCCGTGTGGCAGAGCTCTTGGATCGGAGCTCTTGGAGCTCAAAGCCTGTGGAGCTCAGAGCTCGGAAGTGACATTTGCATATGACCTCTGTGAGGTCACTTCCGCTTCCGTTCACGTGACCGGAACTGACCTTTGACCCCTGCGCGCAATTTTTATCCGGTATTGTTAGCGCGCGCAGGGGTCAAAGGTCAGTTCCGGTCACGTGAACGGAAGCGGAAGTGACCTCACAGAGGTCATATGCAAATGTCACTTCCGAGCTCTGAGCTCCACAGGCTTTGAGCTCCAAGAGCTCCGATCCAAGAGCTCTGCCACACGGGAGCTCCCACCACCACCAGCGGGCGTTGACGCCCGTCAACGCCCGGTGGTGGCGGTGGTGGTGGTGGTGGTAATGGTGGATTATGTGTGTGCGCATGCGTACGATGACGTCACTTCCGAGCAGCGCAGGGTCAAAGGTCACTTCCGGTCACGTGACCGAAAGTGCACTCAGAGTTCAAAGTTTAATCGTCCTCCAAAAGCCCTTCATCGCTCGTTAAGGCGCTGAGACGGGCGTTAAGGCGTAAAGATAGGGCGTTAAGGTATTGAGACGGGCGTTAAGGGGTAACGACGGGCGTTGACAGGCGTCACTGCATTTCGATGTATTGGTGACAATTCCATGAAAATCAGGGCTTCTGAGCTAGTTCACCAGGGCGTTGAAGCGTTAAGCTAAGCGTTGACGGGCGCTACTGTCTATAAAGCAAGTGTATTGCCAAAACACGCACAGTCGACGTTCAACCATCAATATGGCTTATACTTGCTCTGAGTGCCAACGCACGTTCACCAGACGTTACGATATGATGCGACACGAGAAAAATATACATGGGATTGAAGACTCCGAGGCACAAGAAGCCGATACAGAAATTGATGAGAGTCTATCTACTGATAAGGAGAGCTTGACCTCAGATAGTCAGCCTACATTCCAGGAAAGTGAGATTGCTGAGAGTCTATAGACTGATACGGAGAGCTTGACCTCAGATAGTCAGCCTACATACCAGGAAAGTGAGGTACAGCCTTCCTTCTGGGATCGTATTGTGACAGCAGCTATCAATACTCATGCTGCAGCGATCGAGGACGCCCGACAGGATAACTTACAACAGGCGTACACCCAAATGCGCCCCTGCATCAGGAAAACAGCCATGGCGATCTATGAACAGTATACCTTACTACCGCTTGAAATGAAAGGCGACCCCACGCTCAGGTCCATCATGAAGACCAAGCGTCACTTGGAAGAGGATATGGGGCTACCACCCACTGAGGCCCTGGAAAATGCGATCAGGATGCGCAAACAACTCTTTCAAGACATGCTGCCCGAACAATACCCAGGCCTGCCCGACGACGATTAGGTCACCCCGAGCAAAGATGAAAGCTTCTGAAACGGCGACTTTTGATTGGGCAAGAGCAGCCGAGAATACATCTAACGCAGTAACGGGCAAGAACGAATATGACTCATACAGCGCCAAATAGCGGCCTCTGATTGGACAAGAGTCTTCTTGAATTGTATACATACCCAACGCGGCTCCCCCAGCGTGGGTATGATGTACTGAAGGGGAGAATAAACCATATGAAAAAAAACATGTTGTTGTTGTTGTTCTCTCATCTCTCATCCTTGATGTTGTTTTTCTTTCATCTGTGTATATCATGGCGTCAAGGCGTTATGCTAGGGCGTTACGGCGTAACTACGGGCGTCAAGGCGAACGACGGAAGCTCGGAGCTCGGGGATGGAGTAGTCGGGAGCTCGGAGCTCGGGGATGAGGCAGGCGGGAGCTCGGAGCTCGGAGATCGGGGCCCCAAAACTGTTGCTTTCTATACTACTCCTAATCCCCACCCTACCTCTCTCAGCAGGCCCCGATAAGCCAGGGACCGATATTAGCGCTTTTGGACAAGGTTGATAGGTGTTTTCCCCTATTGTAGGGGTAAAGTCCTAGGCCCCGATCAGCCCTGGGGACCGATACTCGCCTTTTGGGATAGGGTTGATAGGGGTTTTCCTCTATTGTAGGGGTAAAGTCCGTGTTCCGCTTTTTATATTTTCGGGACAAATCCTCATTTTACATGCACCCACCCGATTGACAGAAAATTTTACATGCACCCACCCATGACTGGATGCGCCTTCACGAATGGTTCACTTTGACACCTCACTCGACCCAATCGGACCATTCAGTGTATTTGAAGTCTGGGGACTACATTTTCTCCGCGGAGGCAGACCGCATTACCACCAGACCATCTCACCGCGGAGGAATCCCCTAACATGTCCAGACATGATCCAGTCCATCATTGTTTCTTGCTCTGTCGTGACGTCACTTCGCTAGGGCCCCACCCGTCGAGAGCCTCATTTTGTGACAAAGTTCCCCCTTAAAGTTTACCCGGGGGAACAAATAAGTAGGTCAATATGGCCTTAAATCCTCTTTCTATACTACTGACCTCTGTATTGTCATTCACCCAATGGGACTGCAGATGAACACGCCGCCCACGGACAACGAGCTCTGTATTGTCATTCAGCATGTCTACCACCTGAACGTCTGACACGTTCATCAATGAGACAACCAAATCTAAGTCAGAGGGAAGACATGACAAATTATAATCCAGACGAAAGTCTATTTTGCTATAAACACATTCACTTCTTCGTCTGGAACTTTTTTCTGCTGTTGAAATGAAAAAAAGGACAAGGATATACATAAATAAAACAAAAACAAAACAAACGGGGGACGAATTCTTCAAATGAACGTATATTTTCTGCTACATTCTCTCAAACTATGATAATTTTTCAAGGCTTGTGTTTGTCCTATTTCACATATAATAACGGTTCCGGAAGAGTGGCCTGATATTGCAGGGTCGATGTCCTGTGCTGTGAGACTGCCGTCCCAGATCTCACACCCGTTTCGTCTTGGAGTATCCCGACCAGGCACTTCAACTGAATCGCGCGAGTCTCAATGTTCAGAAGCCAAATGTTCGGATCACGGACCCGGGATATCGTGCCAACCTAATTGCGTCGACACAGACCAGGGGCGTAGCAATGTCTTGCATTGTGAAGACTATCAGAAAATATGGATGGAAGGATGGCGGGAACTAACGAGGGGGTCGACAGGCTCGAGAATCCATGCACAATCTAGTGATGGTAACGTTGAACAATTATGTGATTCTGGATCCAACTGGGAACTTCAATCAGTCAGCAGCTTAAATAGATAAACAGCGTAACAAACAGATAGTCCTCGAGCAATAGAGAGTGTGAATCAGTCAGCCGTTTATGTAGTTCCGCCGAACAAACTGAGTTACAGGGAATTTATGACCTTGAGGAGCTTGAATAGAGTCCTTCCATGTCAGAGTTTAAGGACATCAACAGTCTCGACAATGCTACCTCTTGTGCTATGATCAAAGAAAACAAACCAAAGAAGGAAGGAAAGATGAGAAGAGGTTTAGTTCGTATGCAAAAGTGTCTACGGCGAAGCAGAAAGTTACTGGATCTAGTCATAGCATGCAGTTCATGGTAAAGATCGACTACTCAAGGGTGTGGACAGAATGAAGAAATTAATCACAGAACAGAAATTTGGAAAGCTAATTATTTGACACATTTTTGATGGTTTTCCTCAATAAAATTTTGAGAACAACGAACAGAAGATATTTCTCATAATATAACTGATTGGTTTAAGTATTATATTGGCTTGAGCACTCTATCGTGATTGGCACTGGTGATAGAGAACATGCCACATCCCATATAGTCCAGTTGTCTTTGTACTTCCGTGTACATTGCTTGTTAAATGTGGGGCACAATCATATTATTCTTGTTCATATATAGAAGGACAATAAAAATCTAATTGCCATTTTTTCTCTCAACTGCTGATTGGGAAAATCCAGGATGGCCGGAAAGATGGCTGCCACGAAAATAAACATCCATAAGATGATGCAATGCTGACGAAAACACCTGCGCAGACAATTTTCTTATCGCTTCTTCGTCTTTTAGCTGGTCATGCGGAGAACCACATTTTGGGACTTCCACGTTGTCTCTCTTTTGTAGCGTTTTTATTATTTTTATTTCATATATACATTTGGAATTATTGCTAACTATGATATGAAATAGGTCTTTCGATTATTGAAAGTCGTTTATGGACGGCGGCTGAATACTGAATGTCGGATGTGGGATAAAATTGGTAAAAATATGGTTTTCTTAACAATAACATACGTTCGTATTATTTAACTATAAATTATTGTTTTAAGATATCCATCGTTCATCCATGTGCAACTTGGGGTTGTCATATCAGAGTTAGCTCCCATTAACCATAGCGACTGAATTCTCAAGTCCAAGCATTTCACTCCGCTTCTAGCGAGAAGTTTCCATATGCATGTAGCATAATTAAGATAAGTTACGTTATAGGCTAATTGGAGTAGCTTCAGTAGCATACCTCAGCATTCGTCAGCACTGTTAAAATTACTCGTCGACTATTATTACTTGGGTTTTTTTCCCTAATGACAGTATTGGTGTTAGTATCTTGGAGATAAGTACAGAATATATGGGTACCTATTATTATTGTTAGATTATGAATAATTTGGAGATAGGAATCAAAGGATTGCCCATCATTTTACATTAGAATTCTCAGTGGAGTTGAGCAACTGAATGCATAGTCTGCGTAACGTTTTGTATATTTGCCTTTGAACTAAAATGAGCGATAACCAACAATGGAAATGGGTTGATGTCTGACTGTAGTAATTCTTGGATGGAATGTAGTTATGCATAAGCGGAAATATAAATAATACGAAGATCTGAGATAATATTTTAGAACTGTCCACCCACTATATGTAAATAGATACTGGTATGATCTGTCAGTGAGCGATGTAGAAGAAGAGTCAAAGCAAGGAAAGCGAAAGTGTCCTTGGAATGAAAGTTATTCATCGAAACACCAGTATATCAAATTCATCGGAGCCAGTATGCGTACCACCTTCTAACATAACATGGAGGCCAACAAGATGTGTTCATTAGTTGAATTTCGGGACCTAGATCCCTAGTATCACTGTTAAGTTATGATTGAATAAGTGTTTAAGTCAAGTAGTTTGTTTATTTGTTTATATTTAACATGAGCAAACCTGTATGTTTTCAGATTTAAGATCTGTCTCCGTTGGATCACATTTGTGGTTCATTGTAACTGGGAACTGATCTACGATTGACAGTATGTTGGCTGTATGTCATTGTCTGTCAACGAATAAACACCATATTGTTTCGAACAGCGTTTCGAGTCTTGTATGGAGAATCTTCAGAGACAACCTGAAGTCGAATTCTGGAATCGTTCTCAGTAAGATTCTCGCCCTTCAGGTGAGACACAAGCCGCGTAGTCTCGTCCTTCAGGTGAGACACAAGCCGCGTAGTCTCGTCCTTCAGGTGAGACACAAGCCGCGTAGTCTCGTCCTTCAGGTGAGACACAAGCCGTGTAGTCTCGTCCTTCAGGCGAGATATAAGCCGCGTAGTCTCGCAATTACCTGGCAAAATTCGCATCACGTATCAAGTTGTTCTACTACTTTTGAAGATATGAATGTTTAAATTACAATGACAGCATTTAGCTAACTATTCCGTTTGCGAAGCTTTGGTAGTCAATAAAGACGTTGTGAGACGAAATTAGAAAATCTGAGAGACTATTGTGAGGTTTGAAATGTCCAAAATTGGTATGTCAAATTTAAAAACATTTAGACGAAAAATCTAGTACAAAGACCGTGTGTTTTAAGTTGCTTAGATTAAACTGATATTTCAATCGTTTTAGCTCCAAATGTGAAATATTTTATCAAATTGAATTGCCGGAATCCATATCTTTCGAAAATAATACAATATACCTGGTTCAATGCTGTAATTGCGATGTAATTAAGAAAAACTAAGATTGTGTCCCACTATTCTGTGAAAGGACATCCAGTCCTTAAGCTGAATCCGATAGGTGAATTGAAAATCTGTGATGATACAATAACTATGTGCATCCGTGGGATGGAAGTATATAAGTTATGTGAGTGACAGACTTAATGTAGCCATAGATAGCAAGTACACGATAATAACCAGAGAAATTCAATGATTTACGTCATCGAATTATGTCGACCTGCAAAAGCAATGGAAAGACCCATCGACCGCAATATTTTGAAACGGTCCTTGTGAGCATAACGAACACATTGGATATTCCAAGTATCCTGAATGACGTAGAGGCATGTACCGCATACCAAACCACATTTCCTTCTTAAACTGTTGAATTTCTCATCAACAGTACAAGTGTCAGATCTGACTTTCAGTAGACAAACGTCGTCAACAAAGAATGTCTGCGTCCATAATTGACATGGCTAATCATAAAACATTATTAATGTCGAAGCAGGCATCAAATAAAAATTTATATATAAACACAAGATATAGAGATAGATCCGATCCAGTGTTCACTGATGCCGTCAAGAACTCATGATGCTCAGAGATAGAACCGATCCAGTGTTCGATGATGCCGTCAAGACCTCATGATGCTCAGAGATAGAACCGATCCAGTGTTCGATGATGCCGCCAAGACCTCATGATGCTCAGAGATAGAACCGATCCAGTGTTCGATGATGCCGTCAAGACCTCAAGATGCTCAGAGATAGAACCGATCCAGTGTTCGATGATGCCGCCAAGATCTCATGATGCTCAGAGATAGAACCGTTTCAGTATTCAATGACGCCGACAAGAACTCATGATGCTCAGAGATAGAACCGATCCAGTGTTCGATGATGCCGTCAAGACCTCATGATGCTCAGAGATAGAACCGATCCAGTGTTCGATGATGCCGCCAAGACCTCATGATGCTCAGAGATAGAACCGTTTCAGTATTCAATGACGCCGACAAGAACTCATGATGCTCAGAGATAGAACCGATCCAGTTTTCGATGATGCCGTCAAGACCTCATGCTGCTCAGAGATAGAACCGTTCCAGTATTCAATGACGCCGTCAAGACCTCATGATGCTCAGAGATAGAACCGTTCCAGTATTCAATGACGCCGTCAAGACCTCATGATGTTCAGAGATAGAACCGTTCCAGTATTCAATGACGCCGTCAAGACCTCATGATGTTCAGAGATAGAACCGTTCCAGTATTCAATGACGCCGTCAAGACCTCATGTTATTCAGAGATAGAACCGTTCCAGTATTCAATGACGCCGTCAAGACCTTATGATGCTCAGAGATACAACCGTTCCATTATTCAATGACGCCGTCAAGACCTCATGATGCTCAGAGATACAACCGTTCCAGTATTCAATGACGCCGTCAAGCACCCCAACTGGGTGAGCAACATGCGATTTGTACCATATCTGTTGCCACTAGGGAACATGATGGCTGTACATAGCTAGTCGCACATATCCAGCTAATCATAGATAGTCACGGTAGTTTTTTTTATATTGTCGCTATATGGTCGAAATAACGCTCATAGACGCTGAACGCGACGTGAAACCCTAATTCACTCACACAATGATGGCGTAAAGACCTCATGATGCTCAAATCCCTATCATCGACCAGTACTCACAAATGTAACTTTTTCCAAATTAATCCCAGGTCGTATTGTAGAGTATATTGTATCTCAGCCAGTCACGCTTTGATTATGACACCATGATATTTCTTGCGAGAGAGAGTCACGTTCAGCAATATTTCAGCTATATAACGACGATCAAAGAAAAATCTTATCTAAGTATGTTAGCAAGACAAATCAGAAACTGACAACCTAAAAATGATTGACACAATCATAATTTGACAGCACGACGCCTGTAGATACATCAACATTTATGTAACAAACCGATTTCTATCACATTTCCTAAATAATATCTTCTTTTACCCGACCAAAACGATCTTCTAAGGTAGCTGCCCGGTAAAAAGAATCTCTTACATAATATATACAGTCGACCAAAATATGTTTCACTGTGAGTTTCACATGACCTGGATACCAATCGGGAGTGGCTCATTTTATAATAAATGTTCTTGAGTCAGAGCTGGATGACCGATTCTTCAGCGCCTAACTATAGCGTGAGTAGTATACAAACGGTAAATTGGCGTAATAGCGCGTCAGTGCGCATGCGCAGAACCTTTGGTGACGTCACAATTGGGCGTGTGCGCATGCGTGTGTGTGTGGATGGTGGGTGCTGGGTACAAGATGGCGGCGTGTGTGTGGATGGTGGGTGCTGGGTACAAGATGGCGGCGTGTGGATGGTGGGTGCTGGGTACAAGATGGCGGCGTGTGTGGATGGTGGGTGCTGGGTACAAGATGGCGGCGTGTGTGGATGGTGGGTGCTGGGTACAAGATGGCGGCGTGTGTGGATGGTGGGTGCTGGGTACAAGATGGCGGCGTGTGTGGATGGTGGGTGCTGGGTACAAGATGGCGGCGTGTGTGGATGGTGGGTGCTGGGTACAAGATGGCGGCGTGTGGATGGTGGGTGCTGGGTACAAGATGGCGGCCTGTGTGTGGATGGTGGGTGCTGGGTACAAGATGGCGGCCTGTGTGGCTGGTGGGTGCTGGGTACAAGATGGCGGCCTGTGTGGATGGTGGGTGCTGGGTACAAGATGGCGGCGTGTGTGGATGGTGGGTGCTGGGTACAAGATGGCGGCGTGTGGATGGTGGGTGCTGGGTACAAGATGGCGGCGTGTGTGGATGGTGGGTGCTGGGTACAAGATGGCGGCGTGTGTGGATGGTGGGTGCTGGGTACAAGATGGCGGCCTGTGGTTGGGTGGTGTGAGTGAGTGCAAGAATGTATTCATCCGCGGTGATGCAGTCATGTCTGGCGGTGATTCGGTCTCGGGAAAAAGCTTCCTTGCCCAATGCCTACGGACTTTACCGAAGATACATGGACTTTAACGAAAAGACACGGACGTACACGAAAAGACGCGAAGGTGAACGCCATTGTGGGAAACCTCCCACAGACAGGTCAGTACATGCATTTCTATGTTGTTCACGCATAATAAAAGGATTGATCTGTAATCTGTGTTGTTGCTGTTGTTGTTGTTGTTGTTGCTCCCTTTTTTTGGACTAACCCATCAGAATAGTACGTATCACGGACTACACCCGTAGAGCTACATCTGGTCTATAAAACACGTCCCTCTCGATCCCACACCTTCATTTCTACAGAGCCATGGCGGAGATCCAGCCCCATGCGACTCGCATTTTACAGTATGCCACCGTGGTGAATTCATTCACGGGTTACCGAGCAGTGGTCCGGTCCATGTTTGCAGATGGCGACGCCAACGAGGGACGACGTCAGATCCTGAACGAGTTCACAGAAGCGGTCCTCCACAGAGTGCACTCGATGGAGAGGCGTGCCATCACTCACCACTACTGGACTATGACAGCCATCCTTGATGCTCGCGCTATGGACCAGGAGCGCTTACGCCGGAACCAGCGCCGGCTGGTTGGCCTCACACTAGTCTGTGCCCTATTGACCCTGGCGCTGTGGTATTGACACTATAAATACGAGGGTCAGACAGAGTGTGTGTCATTCACCGTTCGACATTTGGACCAAGCATGTCACCCGTTCTACGAGCCATCCTGCCCCTTACACCCCGGGTGGGGTTACACGTCTATGAAGATAAAGTCACCCTGGTGGAAGACCGTGGAGCTATTTGCTGGGCGCCCTTTGAGACCGTATCGAATACGGTCACACTACCTCGTGACGGCTGGACCAAATTTAAACGGGTGTTGAGCGGCGAGCTCGACGGAAACCTCATCCACATAGACAATGCCATCTACGTATACCGTACCTCCCTCTTCCTACGCCTGGGCCGCTACCAAAATGCTACGCGAGGCTTCACCCTAGACTCCGATCTGTGGTCAGCCTTGGAGAAAGTGGTGCCTATTGTGGACCAGCTGTTTACACCGGACGAGCGATCATCACACCAGTTGGGGTGGGCTCGTGCTATTGAGGACGCGCTGGCTGAACCCCATGAACAACTACATGAACCCGACGACGATGCCATTGATTACCCGGCTAGACTCAGTCAGCCCAATGACATGACCATCTGATCCTTTGATCTCACGGGGTTCTCCCTATAAATACGAGAGACAGTGAAATCTGGTACCATTCACGTACTGACCATGACGGAGCATATAGTACTGGCGTATTTCAGCTTGACCCCCGAGGTTTTCCTGCACGTATGCGGATAAGGTCGATATCATGGAGGAGGTGGGAGACATCTGTGATGCGGACCCTACACAACCGTGCCCGGCTCACATTCGTCTGTCCCGCGAGGGCTGGACCAAATTCAAACGGGTGTTGTCTGGTGAACTGGACGGCGACCTCATCCACTTGTGTCACGATGTGTACATCCGACGCGGCCCTTTCTTTTGCTCAATTGGCTCGGCTAGATGGAGGTACAGTGCATTTTACCCTTCACCCTGATCTATGGTCTGCATTGGAAGATGCCGTGGTGGATGTGGATGAAGTGCTTACCAAGCGGTCATCAGACGAGTTGGACTGGTCATTGACCATGGCCACTGTGGAAGTCCACGAAGAAAATCAGAAAGAAACTCCGGCCCAAGATATACCCGTTATAAATAAACGATAGAGCCAGGGTCCATCATCATTTTGTCACCATGAAGCGCTGGGAGAAGGTGTTGGATAACTTATACTACAGTCCCGACAGTCCGGCGGCCTATAGTGCATTGTCGGCTCTCTATCGAGCGGCCAAACCCCAGGGGGTACAACGTGCCCAAGTCCGAGATTGGTTAAGAAGACAAGACACCTATACCTTACATCGATCTGTCCGTCGCCATTTTCTACGGAACCGGGTCATCGTGGGAGGAATAGATGCCCAGTGGCAAGCGGATTTGGTCGATATGAGCGCCTTTGCCAAACACAACGATGAGAATCGGTATATCTTGACGTGCATCGATATCCTATCCAAGTATGCGTGGGTGGTACCCATCCGGACGAAAACGGGGGCAAATCTCATAGCGGCGTTCAAAGACATCTTCAAGACCGGGCGCAAACCTTTGTATTTGCAAACCGACGAAGGCACGGAATTCCTCAACAGACCGTTCCAAGCCTTTCTCAAGAAACAGAAGGTGTTTTTCTTCCATACGTACAACGAGACCAAGGCTTCCGTGGTGGAGAGGTTCAACATTGCACATTGTTCATTTATAATCTCTGTTTATTGTTCATTTATGATCTCTGTTTATTCACCTAATTTATACTTAATCTTCGCCCAGTCTTGTCTATCTAAATCCTGTATAAATCTGTCTTTAAATATTTAGTTTTATATTACTTGGGACATTACAAGCCCTTTGGGGTTTTCATCCCGCCAGATGTTCATGATGTATGTGTATAAATTTTAACTTTATTGTACATATGTTTTATCTGGTGAATAAACGAACAAACAAACAAACAGGACATTCAAAGGCCGCATGTATAAATATTTCACCTATAAGAATACAAGGCGGTACATCGATGTTCTCCCGAAACTGGTGAGGGGTTACAATCGAGCCTATCATCGGAGTATAGAGAGAGCCCCCATTACCGTGACCCAACGTAATGAAGCCCAAGTCCGGCGTGTCTTGTACCCCAGGCCATCGCAGCGAACGACGAAGGCGGTGTACAAGGTCGGGGACCCTGTACGGATCAGTAAAGTCAAGGGCAAGTTCGAGAAAAGTTACTTGGCCAACTGGAGCGATGAGCACTTCCTGATTAAACGGCGCCTACCCCGACAGCGGCGAGTCTATGAACTGGAAGATCTCCAAGGGGAAACGTTGCTGGGGACGTTTTACGACACGGAATTACAGCCTGTTGTAAAACACAGCAAGACTACTACACGGTGGAGCAGATTTTGAAAACGGAACGTCGACGTGGCAAACTGTTTCATTTCGTGAAATGGCAAGGTTGGCCCAGTTCCCTCAATTCCTGGGTCGCGGCCAACCAGGTGAAACGACTATAAAGCCAGACACCACTGCCGTCCTCCTTCATTCCACGTCCGACTACAGTGCTATGGACAAACAGCAGCTGCCTCTGAACACAGCGTCTCCCAAAACGCGCAAAGCGCGAGTGGGCTTTGTGGTGATATTGCTAACCCTGCTGAGTGTGTTGTACGGAGGTGTGTTTACGACGTAGCCTATCTCA
>JAVTVY010000588.1:0-35127 GCA_036873755.1 Hanleya hanleyi
AACTTCATCAAATTCCTCAAACAACTTGGCTGGTTCGAATCCATAGGTCAATACAGTAACATCGGAATATCGGTTAATCAGAAAAGAAACACCCCGGTTACTAGGTCCGAGATGAAAGAAGATGTCACTAAAGGTTTTAGTAGGGAAAACAACGCTCGTAACAAAGTTGCCAATCGAATGCCGTGGAATCGTTCTGCGGTATTTTCCAGTATTCTTAAACGATTTGGCGGGTTCGATTCTAGGAATCATTACAGTGAGTTTGAAACATTTCAGAAAAGAAATACGTCACTGGTCAGTCACGAGATGAAGGAAGATGCATCCAAATATCGTGGAATGGAATACAGCGCTCGTGACAGAATAGTCAAACGGAACACGTGGTATCGCTTAATGGAAATGTCCAATATGTTGAATCTTTTTGGCGGTTTCCATTCAGTAAATCATTACAGTAAATTTGGAAAATTTCAGAAAAGAAATTCCCCAGAGACCAGCGACGAGATGGAGAAAGGCGTCATCAAACATGAGCGGATACCGATCAAAGACCTTGGTATTGAAAGCAACGCTCGTGACAAGGTCGTCAGTCGAATGTCGTGGTTTCGTTCAGATAAATTGCCCAACATTCTGAAACGGTTTGGTGGGTTCGATTCCATAAATTATTACAGTAAATTTGGAAATTTTCAGAAAAGAATTACCTCACTGGCCAGAGACGAGGTGAACGATGACGTCACCAAGGATGAACGGACACTGAACAAAGATCTTGATATAGAAAGCAACGTTCGTGACCGTGTTCCCAAACGATTCTCATGGTATCGGTGGAGTTTTCCAATAATAATAGATGGAAAATTTTATAAATCATTATCGTAACATTTGAGAACTGCAAGAAAGAGATCGCTAAAGATGGACGGACATTGAACGACGGTCTTGGAATGGAAATCGACGCTCACTTTTGCTGTAAATTTTACAGTAATTTACTGCCGTTTGAGTGCAACAAATTTGCCAGTAACTTACCATATATGCAATTTTTACAGTAAGTCATTGTAAATTTGCCATATTTACCGTACAATTTATAATAATGTACTGGCAACTTTTCAGCAATATGATTTTTACTAACTTAAAGACCATTTACACTGTATCCAAACGAGTGCCGTAGTATCGTTCGGTGGATTTTTCCTATAATCTGAAAGAGTTTGTTGGTTTGATTCCATAAATCATTACCGCAACATATTTGCCTGTGAATCATGAAATCGACATTTTTCATTTCATTTTTTACGATAATCCAGAGAACGCTTGTATATAAATCCATGATTAAACGCATCATTAAAAGTGTAAGTGGAAAACGATGCCGGCGTACTGCCAAGAAGTTATATGACCAGCAGACAAATATACTGACTGCATATTTCTTATGTATCTAATTCAGCTGAAGAGGGTAGGGGTGGTTGATGGTGTAAAAATTTGGGAGGGGTGGTATGTTGTCTGAAAGAATTTTGGGGGGAGAAAGCGATGGTTAATAATAATGGGGGGGGGTGTTTTTCACTTTTTGTGTTGGGGGTGGCTCTTGATTGTGATTGCATGTAAAAGAGCTTGGGTATTGTATATTATAATGACACACCCTGTGGATGGTTTTAATATTGGGGGGTTTACCGCTGAACAAAAATATTGGGGGGTGATCCACCTCTGAAAGAATTGGGGGGTCTCGCTACCGCTGGAAAAATGAAGGGGGGGGTAAATATTGGGGGGGAGGGATCATATAAAATGCATAGTATTATTCTTGCTTCAGTCGTTGTATGTGCGCATGCAGTGAACCTACGGAAGTGAAGTATTCTTCTTATAAATTTGCAACACGATCGGATGATATAACACCACAGCAAATGCCCTCGCCATCATCTCTCGTCGTGGCTCGTCTATCAAAGCTTACGCCATGACAGAAGGCTTGTCTAGATGAATGGACAACAACGATTTATTTATAGAATCCCGAATCAAATTCTGGAACCGCGTCACCTTCGTGACCCTCACGCCTTCTGCCATATCTGGGTTACCCAAATGAAACAGCGGGTAATCAATTGGGCTCGGACCACTATTAAATTTACATTGACGGCCATGTTAACGAAACTGCACCTGGCTGATTTATTAATTATTTTTGGACTTCCATCTCCTGGCAGTTTGTAGTTCCATTCAAGTCCTGCATCGCCATCTACTTCTTGGCGGGGGTCGCCCATCAAAATTTCGAGCCAGAGCGTCCTGTTGGCAAGCACTGTACTTCCGGCGAATAACTTACCTCCAAAAAGCAGAGCCTACGCACCTGCATATAGTGCCTCAGACTGGCATGAATTATGCAGTGAATTCAAAATAAAAGTCACAACTCAAAAGGGCACTTGTCATGCTTAATGTTGGCCATGCAAGCCCTTGTCTCATTATCAAAAGGAAGCTGGGAAAAAATCAGCACAAAAACTTGTCCTCTATGGCAGAGGTTATTTAGAGGGGTTAACGGCTAGGGACTTTTTTTTTAGTGGTCCGAGCCCTACTAGACACATTAAATTCAACCAATCCAAATGAAATTTGGGAGGCATGTGACCTGTCCACTTACCATTTCATGTTAGCCTATCTGAGCTACTTCCATCAAATATGTCTCGGAATATGAACCATTAACTACACCTACCCCCATCTTTCTTCACAATACACATGTATTCACTATAGTGTGAGGTGCCTTATGGCATTGCCTAAACCAAGAAAACTCCTGTCACTGAGGAGCTGATCAGTCTCAAAATGGATTCTGCATACATCTGTGAATCCTATACCTAAATAGAAATATCCCTAAACTGTTTCTGGATTTTTCAATAAATTTTTAAAAAAGATGCCAAAAAAATTCAGATTTTGGGGATTTTTATGGTAAATATGATATTTCAGTGGAAAAACTAAAAATGTGTACCTGTCAAATTCTGGTCTGTATGAAAGGGGGACATCTAATACACAAATAAATGCCAGGCAGTGGCAAAAAAAAATAAATAGCAAGACCCTGATAACGCCTGCATACCATAATACACATAATCATGTGTATCCATTAGGGTGATACGTGCAATACATTACTGTGATCAGCCTATGATGAAAGGTGTCAGATCAATTGACACACACTTTTGTCATAGAGACAGATAGTATATAAACTTTACCAATTACATGGCTATCTCATCACATCTCTAAAACATCACCAGATCAGCATGCGAAACTCGAAGAAACGGAAGCGAGTTAAGAAAGGAAAGCGAGGGAGCTTGGCCACCCGGTTCAAATTGGGTCATAAATTACTTCCCCAAAAAGTCTGCCATGCACAGGAGACTCCCTCTACTTCAGGCATCATAAAACACTCTGAAGAGGTGGAAACATCTAAACAGAATGAGCCAAAATCAGCATGGCACCCCAGGTATGACAGAGAGGAATTCAGCAAAGTCACCAGAGTTGGTTATGATGGCCATACCTACATAATTCTGGATGAGGAAGGAAGGTCTGGGAAGGCAAAACTATTACATCCGAAGGAGTCGAAGAAGCCGGATTTAGCAGAAAAGTATGCAAAAGGCTCCAGCAGAGCAGGGGAGGATAGGTCTGAGACTGTTGCATGCTGGGAAACTGCAAGATATGTGAAATAAGGCAAAACAGGACCACGCCACCATTACACCTACCTGCCCACTTCCACAATTTGCCGTCAGTGAGGTGAAAAGAGGATTATGCTGGAAACAAACTTATGCAGGGGACATAACTGAAATAGCACAAAGGTGTTGGAGTGAGTGAGTGAATAGGGTTTAACGTCGCTTTCAACATTAAGGTGTTGGATGCAACAATTGACTGTTATGATGGAAACTGTGGAAGTTGAAGAAGGCATGCTATAGTTTGTGGTGAAGGGGTTAATACCAGTTAGTGGAAGAAATCTAGAAGTCTGAGTGCAAACAACATCAAGTGGTTAAATTTGGATGACAATGACAGAATACTGGTGCGAAAAATATTGAATATGAAATTGCATGCAGCAGCCAGCCCTTGAAACCATCTTTCAAACACATGTAAGTCAGAAGGAACAAACAGGGCATTCTGTGCCTCACTGTCAAAAAATGTGAACTTTCCTACCAATGCTGGATCCACAGTCTTAAGACTGAATCTCGGTGAAGGAACAACACAGCATAAGAAACTTGAAGCACTCCGTGAACCCCTAGAAACTGGCTCATCTGCCTGCAAAAACCTACAACAGATACAAAAGCAATGCGATTATGAAAGATCATATAAACAGAGGCCAGAGGTTAAAAGAAGAAAATCTACAATAAAGCAATTAAACTTAAAAACTATATAAAAGCTAAGAAAGCTAAAACCGATGCGGATAAGGCAAAAGAAAGAAGAGAAGGCTACAAGAAAAGACAGCTTGGCAAACACATTGCTGACTTTGAGAAAGACCATATTATCCTAAAAGAACAAGAGTTGTCTCCCCTGATGTGTTGGACTCGCCTGTTAACGCGTGAATTCAGGTGTGACCCTGAACAAACAATCTGGATACTGTTTACCCAAAAATACATGGCCTGAACATTTCTCCATGGCCCTACACCTGTCTCTGATTATTAACAAAACTGACTTCTGCACTCAGGTGTGCAATATTGATTGTGACAACTTGGCTGATGACATAGGCCTAAGTGGCTTATGTCACTGGTGAATTCTTCTAAATTTATATTATGATGCAAAATAAATTTCAAACGATGAACGTGAATTATTCTCCATGTTTTCTTTCCAAAAGGCTGGATATTAATCACTCCATAATGGGGTGGCTGCTTCTTCTGCACCCCAGTCCACAGTAAACATGCTCCATTCGAGCCTAATTGGCTATTATAATTAATTTTTTCGAAATATTTTCCTCTCCTCTCCATGTGGTATACAACTCCGCCATCTTTATCACTAAACTATGAAATTGACATCAGTGAGAGATTGACATCCAGCCTCCTTGTATGACTTACCTGAACCGGTGACATATGTATTCTGTGTTTACGCTTTTATGGCTCGGATCACTATTAAATTTACATTGACGGCCATGTTAACGAAACTGCACCTGGCTGATTTATTCATTATTTTTGGACTTCCATCTCCTGGCAGTTTGTAGTTCCATTCAAGTCCTGCATCGCCATCTACTTCTTGGCGGGGGTCGCCCATCAAAATTTCGAGCCAGAGCGTCCTGTTGGCAAGCACTGTACTTCCGGCGAATAACTTACCTCCAAAAAGCAGAGTCTACGCACCTGCATATAGTGCCTCAGACTGGCATGAATTATGCAGTGAATTCAAAATAAAAGTCACAACTCAAAAGGGCACTTGTCATGCTTAATGTTGGCCATGCAAGCCCTTGTCTCATTATCAAAAGGAAGCTGGGGAAAAAATCAGCACAAAAACTTGTCCTCTATGGCAGAGGTTATTTAGAGGGGTTAACGGCTAGGGACTTTTTTTTAGTGGTCCGAGCCCAATTTATTCACGTGTCTATTTCTTCGCCACAGCTCGCGGGAAGGAAAGAACGCCGCGCATTTATTGGACGTTAATTTTAGAACAGCACCAAATCAACCGCTGGAAAACGGTCGCTCTCAAGCAAGGCCGACACGTTGGATACAGTGTATGGGCCTTGCTATAGGAAGATATGACATCGCAAACTAATTAGTTATTACATTATAATAATCTTGTAAAAAGTTACAGCATATGTGCATGCACTGTTGTATTATACATTTAACTGTATATAACTACCTGCAGCATACGTGGTTCCCATAAATCGTTGAAACTTCCATGTCATAAACCAATGTCACATATTTCCTACCCACCATCCTACAAAATGATTGGTCAGTGAGATCAGTTCTTTGATGCGAGTTTGAGCCAATCAAAAGTTACAATTGACAACGGTAGAGTCGGGCTGCTGCAGTCAGACAACTAGAAGATTCTCATAACAAAAATTCCAGTTGTATTCCACGCAATTCACATTTCTATATGGTGTTCATTTTCTTAATCTCGCGTGTCAAGAAAACACAAAAAGTTGACGTCGACTTTTGAAAAGCGACGTCGTTTGGACTCTCGTACGTCTCACGTCGAGTTTTGCATTTTTAAAGAGATGCAGGACTTAAAAAGTCAAATTTCCAGATCGGCGTTAAATTATGATATCGACCAACTTGTGCAGCATAATTCAGCTAAATCCCCAATACGCCAGTCTTTGCACCCGCACCCAAAGATGCCTGCATATGCATCGCGATAAACGCTATCATACTTGGAAACGAACATTCGTGCAGTAGGTCACGCTCGTCAATAGGGAAATTCTCTCTTTGAGCAGCTCACAGTTTAATACAAAATTTAATTGATAGTAATTTCTTACAGTCAAAATAGTTTTCATGAGATCAAGGCTATTAATGCATATTCAAACAAAACATATTCATTCAGCCAAAACAATTATAGTGTGTCCTTTTGTCATTTATCGCCAAAATTTTACTCTAAAGTGTATGAAACTGGGGTTTCTTCTTGGAGGATGGCACATTGTAAGATGTTCTTAGATCTATAGATGGTCGCTTCATGGCTATTAAAAGCACCATATCATTGGGTAACGTGTATATATACATCTTGCGCATGCGCGATTGTGCTACCCCAAAGTACATGTACAGACGAGGCGTCAGTTCCGACCCACCAAAGTGAAATTTGCATCTGTTTCAGAAGGAAATGGTTTGATTGGCATATTCATTATCTTGATCGCCGTACAATTGTCCATAGGCTTTATTAACGAAATAACTTAACTGGGGATAAATTGAACTGCAGGGAAAATAAAATTACATTTCTTAATGAGAGCCGGAGAGATATCAGTTCCGCCCCACTGTCGCCATTTCCGATCCAGCTTCGTTTTGGCATTGACCTTTGACCCAGATATAAACGAATGTAATCATCAACATGATAACTTTTCCGCCAAAATAGTGTTCTCGCTGGATATTTCGTTTTGAATGTCTTCATCTCATAAGTGAACATTTGACGTTAAAGAATGCGGGTTGGGGTGATAGTGATATGGTCGATATATGATATATTGGACACTGAATTCAATCCGATGGCTAATAAGCGTATATTCACTCGAAAATGATAATAAATCAACGATACTTTTACTTATTTTACCTCTGAATGGCAGATTAAAGAGAAGAAATGTTAATCTGCACTCGAGATACGATTTCACGCATTGAGCGCTGCGTTCGCAAGACATTTTCAGGCCATATGTACGACCCAGCTGGCCATCCATGGATGATGGTGGTTCGGAACTGGGTCCGTCAGTTGATGTCAACAATGGGGCAGGTAGCCTTTAGAGAGATACCCCAGTAAATAAATTTATGAGAGATACATAGTACCATATGATAATTATATGAGAAACAAAACATCAAAACTTTGATCGGAAGCGCGGGCAGACGACACGGTTTTGGACCACCGGCCAGTCATTTTGTTTTATTTAGACCGATGTAGTCGTGTGTATGGAGTGGGTCTGCAAAGCTGTCTCCTAACAAAACCAGTGAATGCATAATATAATTTAACCATGATTGAGAGGTTGATCAACTTGCTTTAATACACCAAATGTTTTATGATTTCGTGTGATCATGGTTATGACAAGGTGCAGTATTTTGGGAAGTGGGTCGGAACTGACACTGGATCGGAACTGGCGATGTCCCTGCACTCGAGAGAGCTTTGTGTTACTAGGTTACCTGTGTTGGAATTTGTACAAAAACTATCCAAGCTACATATATTTCAGGTAAAAAAGGAGGCTAAGTATTCAAAGACGTTCTGTGGCAGGGGATTTGTAGCCTCGAACTGCAGGAGCACTGTATTGTGGTTGTTGGGGAGGGGGGCAGTTACTCGATCGTAACTGCAAGCTACATGAAGCTCAGTTTGACTATGATCATTTTCGGGGACAAAATCCAACTCTGTTATATTACCTCAAGCAAGCTATTAAACAACAAAATAAAATGAATGCACCATTAGCTTTATTTTGTCCCTGTGTGTCAGCGACACGAAACCGCCTTCGAAGATAATGAACGTAACCCAGCTGAGGATTTCCCCCTGGGTTCGGTCTATTTATAGAACCCTGCGTCTGAAGAAGATATGTTTGTCCGCTTCTTGAGGTGTACCCTTCTTTGCGATATGTTTCTGCTTAGCCGTTATAGATCGCCGTCATGGGTCGGTTATTGACAAGGGAGATAACCTACCCAGTATGCAGATGGCGCTATGAATTTTATCCGGGGATTTTGTTTGTGTCGTTGTTGTTGCCCTGTGCACCTTGTTCGAGATGTACTTGAAGATTAAGGTAAGTTGTACAGCTTGAAAACTGCATGCACTGGGACTTAATCCCCCCCCCCTTCCCTCCCGTACGCAAGGTGTACAGTCTTAGCACACCCTTTTTGATACTGTCACACAGATTAAATCATGCCTTCCTACGTTCATAAAGTTAGACCGCGGTTAACAGTTCGTTATTCGGGACCAGTCATTCAACGACTCATAACAGCGCCCCTAGCAGCGCCCCCTGGCGTCAGATTTGGAATATGAATATGCAAAGATATAGAGCATGACATTCTCTCTTGCTTTACAGAGTTTGAAGTTAAAAATTACAGATATCCATATCGAAATAATTGCTGGTTTCGAATAATGAACTGCGAACTGCGAACCACGGTTTAACTTTATGAACGTGCCTTCCTCGGCCGACGGGATTCGGTCCTGAGTGACTTATTGTTTTTACCAACAGACTATACAACCATGCAGGGCAAAGTGCCGGGATGTCAATTTGAATGCTCCCTTTCAGCTTGTACATGTACCATAGCTAAGGAACAAATTCAAATTTCTTTATTGACCACGAACACAATTTACATTGGTTGAGATCGCATAACGAGACATAAACAAATATACCGTACAACTATATGCATGTATGTAATATATCAGGGAGCGCGGGACAATTTTGAAAGTGGAGCCCGGCTGACTATCCCAGCACATTAGACGAGTGTCCATGGGCCGCCTTAGGCCCCTAGATGACTGGAGAGGAGTTTTAAGCAATTTCTGGGCACCCAAGGTGTTATCAGTTGACCACAAATGACCACACATTTGAGCGTCAGGAGATGAAAAATAAAATCCTCGAAATATTGATTCTAAATATGCAGGCAGAATATTGACAGATGGGAGGGGGGGGGGGGCTGTTACGGTTTGGGCTGATCCAGCGGCATAACCCGTACGCGTTGCCTGACCAGGTCGATATCTCAGCAGCAACGGCCTTCAAACTTGATATTCATTGACGGTTAAACTTGATATCTGTGCCATGGGAACCTGTATGGTAATCGAGAGATGAAACGCAGCGCCATCTACATATATCGATTACCATCCCGGCCGCTGCTTTTATAGACCGATGAGGGCAGAATCATTGTACATATATTCTTCCTTATGTCCTAAGGAAGAAACGATTCAGTTAAAAGATTTCAGTCACTTCTACATGTATTGTTCTTGTACTGTGTCGATAAATGTCGCGATTATACCCAAGAAAACGGAAATACTCTTCTATATCAGCTCTATTTAAATGCAATATATTTTATTCACGTTTTGAATGCAATATTTTTTAATCACGTTTTGAATATTTTTGGTTTACTGTACTGACTCAGGATCCACACGCACACAACTTTTCCTTATCAACTTCATTAAAAGTACGAGATGAACAGTATTGTGTGATACAGTTCCACAGAGGTGCTAACATTACAGATGTGGAAATTTATCTGGATATGGCATTGTCACCATAATTTGGTTTGGCTATACACTGATTTGACCATGGTTCAACTTTAAATCCTAATTCCACACAATATCCATATTTTGGAACACTTCAAACGCTGAAAAACAGCGTATAATATATTTTATCACATTGTAATTCAGACTACAAGAAAAGTGAGAAGTTTACCCAGCAATTAAGAAAATCATTCCTAAAGAATTCACTAAATGTAGGGTTTGAGGAAAAATATTGCCTAATGTGAAATCTGTCAATGATACATTTATAACTTTTCGGTATACATGCAATATAACAATAATCAAATGAAATACATGTAAGTTGGTGTTGGTTAACCTATGTGTACAGAATGGCCCTGCTACATGTACATATACTTGACAGAACCTTTTTCAGAACTAAATTACACTAACAATGTGTATTTAGAATTTAGAAAAACCAGAATTACAGTTTTCCTCCCACCGTGACCCATAAAGCTAGTATTAAATTTAGTTAACTGAAAGTGTTCATAAGATTCAAATTTTGAGAGTGTATCAAATAATTATTCACGAAGATTACAAATTATACTATGATATAGCTCCATGATCAGTACGGAGTTCTCAATTGTTAGACTTTCCTGGTAAGAATTTACTCTGCCTCATATGAGACAGAGCTGACCATCAGGCTACATGTACATGGTCAGTTAATATTCTATATAGGACTCTTTGGAGTCCAGAAAAGATCACATTGACCCTGAAGGACAGAACATGTACACATAGGCTCCCACTGTCTGTGTTGTGACCCAAATGTTTGCAGCAGATAAGCTGCTGGAGAAGCCATAACAAATTTTATCTGGCCACCTGCATGTATCAACTCTGCCCAAGTATTGGCTGTCCATGTGAATTAAATTTAGAGGGTAACATCTCAGATTATACAGAAAGCTTTAATTCAATGGCATGGTTTTGTTCTATTCATGAAATCCGGTCTGAGTTTCATTTTCCCCCAATTGTCTACATCTACATGTGTACCCTTGTTCTAAATGTATAGCCGGAGCCTGTGTGAAATGGGCTGCTGCCACAAGATTATCACCCCCATAGAAGTATCAATAACAAATCACAGCAAGCTGAAAATTTAAGCTTTGCACACATATTCTCCAGGTTGTCTTCATAATGATAATGCAAATCTGGTGAATATGCATATATCTACATGTAAAAAAAGCTTTAAAACATTTTTGAACTTCACCCATTTTTGGTAGACAAGCACTCACTTTTGATGAAATTTTCTTCAAAGTTACAATTTAAGGATCACCAAGAACGTCCTTTTTCTCGTGATTTTCAGGAAAATAGGCAGTTTTGATAATTATCCATCATTATTAAACTATAGGAATTGTGAGGTACATGTGCATCTTGATCCAGAACTTGTTATTTTGGAAATTGTCCCAAACAAATGAGGAGAGCTCATGTATCGTGTACATGTATCACTAAAGTCTGTTTAAAGGTACATGTATATTGTGTCAGAACTGAGATTTTGTGTATACCGAATCATTTAATCATTTTTTTAAATAAAATATTCACCAGTTTTGCATTAATATACTTTATATCAGGTAACCTAGCTAACATATACATGTTTGAAGTTTTAGCTTGCTGTGATTTATGCAGTTTATCACTGTTTTAGGGTGAACACAATCCCGTCACATTTAGACATCCCACTGAACCGTCTTTCATGATTCAGAACGGTAAATGCTCCATTAAGTGGATCACCAGAAGTGCATTTTGGGAGTAAAAATGAGGGGAGTTATGAATTCCGAATTAAGAAGCGCGTCCCTGAAAACGCAGTGGTAGGACAACCGCCATGATGGTGGCCTAGATCTATTGTTCCCTAATCAGTACAACAGTAAACTTGGGATAATTATGAAATAGTTAAACAGTTGCGTTCAATTAAAATGGTATTTTAAATGACAATAAGACATAACATTGTTGGAATATATAATCCACCCAAGCTTTACTGCATGATGTTAAGCTGAGATTATGTTGACAGGTGTTTCAAGATCGGCAACAACGTGATAAATATTTTTATTTGAAAAGATAATAGCAGAAAGTTGTTGGTGATCATTTTCAATAGAATATTTAATGATAAGAGGATGTGTTTGTCCATTGTTACTAAGAACAAATGATTGATTTGTAATTTTGTTTGCAGAATTCTGAATTTGAGCGAAAAAGATCGAAAAAGGGACACTGGAAAACACCAAAATATATCTTTGTAAGTTTCAGGAGTTTCAAGACTTCTAGAAACTGTACTTGATGCACGTGTCATCATTGGGTACTGGAAGCGAAGACAAATCTCTTTGACACTTGGCACGAGTTATGAAACATACCTAAGATTTTATAATTAGGAACGAATGCTAATTCTGTTGTGTTTACTGGGCTAGATTAAGATATCTCTTTCAAGATACCATGCTCGACGATAAACAACTTAATACTGAAGGGATCCGGTCCGTGCAATATAATGTTGAAACTTTGAAAGTGTCTGAATCCTGATTATCTCCCTTGGATCAAAACACGCAGTAGTCTACAGTTGACGAGTTGTGACATTGCGTCACAAGAGTGACATCCCTTTGTGTAGCCGCCCCGTCGGCAGACGAAACGGTGAGGCTGTTCACTTGCAACGGCATGGACTAAAGTAAACTGAATTAAAATTTGAAGAAATACATTTTAATTCGTAATCATTTGAACTCCTTGATATAGAAGGTGAAGGTATGGATATTCTCTATACTCAATATATCGAGTATGCCTCAGCGTTGATCCGCCGACACTTGTGATGCAACGTCACAACTCGGGAAAACCATATTAATTTGAAGCGTAACTTGGAATTTCGAATCGGACCAAAAAAGGTATCCATATGGGACCTGTGTACCAAATTTCAGAAAGATCCATAAAGTAGTTCCTGGGAATTCACGATAACAATGTTTCACGGAGAAATTCAAGATGGCCGCCATGTATTTTAGAATTGGACCGAAACAGATATTTTACACAATTACACCCCGAAGGGAACCTGTTTACCGAATTTAAGAAAGATCCATGCAGTACTTCCTGAGAAATCACGATAAACTTTCATGGGGAAAACAAAGATGGCCGCCTGATGGCCATATTGGATCTTCAAATCGTACCAGGAAAGATATCTTGCACAACTAATCTAGTCCGTCATTCATAATCCAGCCGTCGTCCATTAGAGAATATCCGCGTCCATAATCCAAAGATCTATTCCATATTCCATATAACAATATTAGCACCAAATTCAAAAAGACAATCATTGTATACACAAAAATAGGCTTGTTTCCTGCAAGAGAGAAGCGGTCAACAGTTTTCAATGATGCCGGCAAGACATTATGATGTTCCAAAAAATATCAAATCCGTATCGCTGATCAGTATTCTTAATCCATAATATTCGTTGTAAAGTCGTCATCTAAAGAATGATGTATCTCAGCCACGCTTTGATTGTGACTGTTCATATGAGTACCATGAGGATCTTGAAGTACATGGGCTCATACGGTCACTAGCCCCGGGTTAAGCGGAATTAGACACAAGTTAGGATTGCTTATTAGGTTTGCAACAAATTATCCAACAGTAGCAATATTACAAAATCATGGATATAAGAAATAGACCGAATTTAGGATTGCTTATTAGGTTGGCAATAAATTATCCAACAGTAGCAATATTATAAAATCATGGATATAAGAAATAGACTGAAGTTAGGATTGCTTAAATAGTCTAAATAAAGGAATTTCTAAGCTCAATTGTATCTTGAACTTAGATCGATGACTGATCTAAAGGTGGATGGAAAGCGTCAATGTTTAGAATAATTTATTCATAATTGAATCTGATAATAATAGTTATACATATGAAGATATCTTTCCATTGATAACAAATATCGGCAGACCTGTCATTTAAGACAACTTCAATCGGCAACACTTTGCATGCAATATACTTGACCCTTTTCACTCCTTGGTTGAATGGTTCCCCACATGTAGTCACCTATTGTATGTGTCTTACATGACGGATTTGCCCAAATATCCACCAACATATAGTGACAAATGTCCAGATCAAATGTACATGTAGTAATGAAATCTCACCTGACTGAGTGAATGCAACAGATCTCCGATTCTGACCTCCTGCTCCTGGTTATCAACTTTATCTTTGAATGAATGATGCCAAATTATGCAAATTGTCAATTTGAGACTTACATGAAAGTTTACAGAAGAATGTGACATAAAACAGCACAAATTATGGATCTGTTTTTCAGTTTTTGTAGAAAGCTTGATTATATTCAATTGTCTAGAAGAAACACTTTGTAATGTACATGTATTCACCAGCTGTTTCATTCAAAAAATGAGCTTGGAAATTGGTTGAGATATTCAGTAACACCCACAAGGATGTGTGTAAGTGAGAACGGGGTGTACCTTGCAGGTTCCTTATTACATATATCTCAGAATTTCCCAGGTGGATCTTTATCAGTAAGAAAAGCAACCCTGAATATGGATAAGTATTACAGTGAACACAGTTACAGACAGCTCAATATGTGCAGTATATACACAATATATAATGTAATCTCAGCCAACACACATTCATGATTTAATAAGCTAGTGATGTCAATCTGGTTATATAATTAGTTTTGATAAGCCCTGTCATTTTCAGATAAAGTTGATATACTGTTGTTGACAATAAATATTAAGAGCTAACCTGGACTAGTATCACTAGGATCTTTATCAATTAAACCTCGGCAACATAAAAGTAGCTGTAAATGGAAGAGATGGCTGGTTTTGGATACCATTGATATGTGTGCATATATACAGGTAACAGCCTTGGAGGAAGTCCTGGTAGATTTGTTTGTGTGCCATACAGATAATCGTCTGAACCATTATCATTTCCTCGTAACATGGGGATGGATCGTGCTAGATGAAAATCTGTCAGTTTTGTAAGGGTTCTGTTTGGTACCATTAATGTAAATAAAGTTAATCTTATAATTAGAGCTACATGTAATTATATGCTGTGGTCCCTCAAGTCCTTTGATTTGCATGGATGGAGAAATCTAAACCTGTCTTTGTCATTGAGAAACATAGTATGCTCTGAATTACAACACATATAAGGGAAGTGGGAAGAAGTGCCGACATGCTGACAGAGTCACGTGACTTCGCAGTATAGTCTTCCAGTTAAAACCTATTTTAAAGCAAATACCAATTATCTAACGATTCATGATGTGTTGTATCTCAGGTACGCTTTTATTGTACCTGTTCATGTGGCAACTTCGATGATATGACCACACGGCCCCTAGCACTGGCATAAGCGGTATTAGATACAAATCTAGAGAGCTATGGTGGAAATGCTCTGACAATTCATATATTGGTAATTGGTGAGCTGTTTCGCTGTGACAACTCGTACACTAGGGATTGGTGAGCTGTATCGTCGTCAGATGAAAATGACGTCATTTAACACAAAAGACTAGTCTGTAAGGCCCGATGTCGACCCAGCATCAACTTTCCACAAATGCCAACATATATCAAAGACCGAAAAGGTACAGGGGGCGGAAGTTCATTCCAAGTTGTGACTCCATATAGAGACCTTAAACAAAAGGACCTCAAGCATGCATCCCTGCTTAACTTTGATTCATTTTATAGGATATCAGAGATAATTTTATACATGTAATATTAAACTTGAGGATGTAATAGCACATGTACAGAATATGCCTGTAGTAAATTACATGTACCTTAATTGTTTTTTACAAATTGCCCTGTTATTGCCAAAGATGTACATGCAATATTTAGCATTCATGCAGCCTAAATGTACATTGTGCCGTTAAATGAATAGGGGGAGGTACAAAACTGGGTTACCCAACTAATTTGGCCTTCAAGTGCAGAATTTTCCAAAATCGTCTAAACATGATGCCTAGTCAGCTGTAGTAGGCCCCATGGTCCAAATGATATGTATTTATATATACACCCAAGCTACAAGATCCGCATTCCCAATGTATTCCTCTATAAACCCAGGATGTATGAAGTATTTGGGTGAAATGAGAAATGGGTCATGCTTTTAACCTGGCCACTGTGTCAGCGATTATATATTGAGTTTGAGAATGTCCCTGTTGTTAGCAGTTTGTTTCTCGTCTGCTTTGATTGGCTGGTCGAATCTGAGCATATTATAATATATTGAATGATGAGAAAAACCATTCAATAATTGGTCACATAAATATTCAATAATTTTGAGAATATATGGCCTAAAATAATTCAATTTATATTCTTAAACCGAATAAAGAAACGCGTTATTGAAGATTTTGGTTGATGATTCTGTATACAAAACCTAATTTAGATTATATATTTAATATTTTTGAATGGAACAAAGCAAAATGCAACATTTTGTCTGATTTTTGAATGAATATAGCGCATTATACATGTAGGACATACATTGGAATTAATGAAATAAAGCAATAGATTGCCTGCCTTAGTCAATACATTATACATATAATCCATCTCTATGGTGAATATACAATTCAATCTGTGGGACAGAGCTAAATCATTCTGAGATCTCAACAAGTGACTTCTGGGTTTTGATCCTGCACCCTACCCACACACGTCCTTTCTGTACATAATTTCTGCTACACAGTTAGCGATCACCCCATACTCAATCATAGTGCTAATCAGAAGCTCTGACTATATCCTCCCTGCATTCAATATCACCATGCATGGATATAGATAGCATGTAAGGACTTATATTTGCTCAATCTTTTCATGACACCTGATAAATTACCAAAGTATCAAAGAGATAATTTCGACTAATCTATCCATTTCAACATCTCTCCACTGTTGTATACTGATTGGTATTGTTATTTTCTTGAGTAGTGACTCCCGTGTAGCCTAAAGCCAATTGCCCGATATAATTTGTGCTCAATCTTAATTACAACTGTGGTATTAAACGAAAGGGAACGTAGATATGGTACATGTAGCAAGGCTATTAATATGAGCTCGCCTGAAATATGCTATAGAATATACTACATGTAGATGTATGCTAGTGGTTGGTCCAGTGGTTTAAAGATCGCCGACATGCTGTGCTGGTGATCAGGTACCTTATTTTGGTGGTTGCTGGTTTCGATCCTGCATGGGGTCAACCAAATGTGCAGCACTAGTATCTGCGCTATATTAAGAGAGTGTAATCCCAAAATAACGAAAATAATGTTATACAATCACTTTCTAAATGACCCCAAAAAAATATCTGCTCATCTTAGACTGCATTCAACCAAATCTGCATTTTCCATTCATTGAGTACCAATATACAGACTGAAACTGTCTGGCTTAGGGGTTGTTGCACCTTAAAGGTGCTACCACATGTATGTAGACACTACATATGTAGTTATTTGTCTATTAGAACGAGTTGAGGCCGGCCATACGATAGGAGGACCCTTTATCAGTAGTGCTCTACCATCTAATTGAGGCTCTGTAGTGCAAGTCAACCCAGGGACCTGTTTACTGCATTAGTAATTTTCACCCTCAGAAAGTAATACCATTGCTTTGGCTTGCTTGTTCACTGAATTCACGATCCCCAATCAGCTTCTCGCTGCTGGAGAAAGATATTGTTTTGGTCAAATGATCCATTTTTATACGCCTGCCAAAAGTTGGACGTATTATGTGATGGCGGTTTCCGTCCGTCTGTCCGTTCCTCGTGTCCGGTCTATATCTTGGACAGTTTTCTATCCACAGTTCCATTTTTTGGTGAATGGATACCCTACGGGGAGATGCCTCGCATACCAAAATGAAGGTCGAGGTCAGAGGTGAAAGGTCAGTGGCATGAAAAACAGGAAATCACTGAAGTGTTCGTGTGCGGTCTATATCTGTGAATGTTTTCTATCCACAGTTGCAATTTTTTGTGATTGGATACGCTAGGTCGAGGTCAGAGGTCAAAGGTCACTTGGCCAAAATCAGGAAATCATTGATCATTGACAGTTTTCCATCTACAGTTCTAATTTTTGGTGAGTGGATGCCCTAGGAGGGAACGATGTGTTGCATACCGAATGTAGGTCGAGGTCAGAGGTCAAAGGTCAGTGTGACCGAAAATTCAGGAAATCATTAAAAAATTCTAATTTTTTGTGAGCGGGTTCAATAGGGGGTAAATGAAGTGTCGCATACAAAAAATTAGGTCAAGATCGAAGGCCAAAGGTCACTGTGACCCCAAAATCAGGAAATTATTGAAATAGCATTTTTTTGTGTCAGTAGGTACAATAGGGGGACTCGATGTGTCACCTACGAAAATGTACGGGGAGCCGTTTTGTCATGTACCAAATATTAGATTCAGGTCAATAATCCTGTCACCCCAGAATCAAGGTCAAAGGTCAGTGTGACTGAAAAATCAGGAAATCATTCAAAATCGCTATTTTTGTGAGTGGATTCAATAGGGCCTGGAGGAAATGAAGTGCTGCATACCAAAAATTAGGTCACGGTCGAAGGAAAAGGTCACTGTGACCCAAAATCAGGAAATTATTAAAAATAACATTTTTTGTGTCAGTAGATACATTAGGGAGACACGATGTGTCACATACCAAAATGTAGGTCAGGGTGAAGGGTCAAGGTCACTGTGACCCAAAAATCGTTAAAAATCAAGATTGTTTGTGTCCATTGATAAATTACGGGGTCACGATTCGTCATGTACCAAAATTTAGGTCAATAGTCAAGGTCACTGTAACCCCAGAATCAAGAAATCTTTAAAATAAAATAAAAATGTGTCAGTTGATACATTAGGGGGGCATGATGTGTCACGTATCAAAATGTAGGTCAAGGCCGAACGTCAAGGTCACTGTGGCTCCTCAAAAAGTAGTACCATTCCTTTGGCTTGCTTGTTCACTGAATTCAGGATCCCCAATCAGCTTCCAGCTGGAGCTGCTGGACAAAGATATTTTTTCGGTCAAATGATCCATTTTTATATGCCCGCCAAAAGGCGGACGTATTATGTGATGGCAGTTTCCGTCAGTCTGCCCGTTACTCGTGTCCGGTCTACATATCTGGGACAGTCTTCTATCCACAGTTCCAATTTTTGGTGAGTGGATACCCTATGGGGAGACGATGTGTCGCCTACCAAAATTGAGGTCGCGGTTCCCAGGTCAAAGGTCACTTGCCTTAAATCCGGAAATCTTTGATCATTGACAGATTTCCATCTACAGTTCTAATTTTTGGTGAGTGGATGCCCTAGGAGTGAACGATGCGTTGTATACCGAATGTAGGTCGAGGTCAAAGGTCAGTACGTGTGACCGAAAAATCAGGAAATCATTAAAAATTTCTACCAAGATACATTAGGGAGACACGATGTGTCACATACCAAAAGGTCAAGGTCACTGTGACCCCAAAATCGTGAAATTGTTAAAAATCATTATAAATCATTGATAAATTATGGGGTCGCGGTTCGCCTTGTACCAAAATTTAGGTCAAGTTCAATAGTCAAGGTCACTGTGACCCCAGAATCAAGAAATCTTTAAGAAAAAACTGTTTTGTGTCAGTAGATACATTAGGGGGACATGCTGTGTCACGTACCTAAATGTAGATCAAGGCCGAACGTCAAGGTCACTGTGGCCCCGAAATTATGAAATTCATCAAAATCATGATTTTTTGTCTCCATTGATACATTGAGGGAAGACGATGTTTCGTGTGTCTAAATTTAGGTCGAGGTCAAAAGTCAAGGTCACTGTGAACCCAAAATCAGGAAATCATTGAAAATAACTTTTTTTGCTGCCCGTGGATACATTAGAGGGACATGATGTGTTACATACCAAAATGTGGGTCAAAGGTTAAGGTCACTGTGACCCCAAAATCAAGAAATTATTAAAAGTAACATTTACATATGCCTGTCGAAAACGAGGTCGTGTAATGCGATGTTGCGTTCTGTCCATTCATCCATTAACACTTGTTGTCCATGCGATATCTCTAGTTTCAAGGTATGAAATGGTACCGAACTTTGAGTATACCTTACTCGCATGGCAAAGAGTAGCCATACATTCTGAGATCAATTTTTCAAATGTCAAGGTCACAGTCACCCAAAACTGAATCAAGTTTAGCTGTCTATATGTGTTAGGTTGGAATATTCAGAGTTCTCTCCCTACATGTATATGGCATTTGTTCTGTGGAGTTGTCTCCCATGTTTGAAACAGCTACATTTAGTTAAACGTTTGTAAAATAAAAACCATACATTTATCAATTTAATGGGGAGAGGGGTCCTTTATGAGCATCATACCTGTTTATTAACTCAAGGACAAAGGTTTACTTCATCACTTTCTTCAACCTTCATGAGAAATTCTCTCAGTCCTGAAAGGAATCCATTTGCAGGAAAACTACTATTTTCTTGTGTTTGACTACTGTCGATTTCAGTGTGGGATATGTGAGCGCTCGGCTCTTGTTTCAAGGTCAACTAGTTACCAAGAGTTAAGCCCATTTTAATTGATCATTCAATATAAGATCTGATATATGTTACATTCTCAGAAGCACAAAATCGTAGACCTTTCTCTGGATCGCTAGCTACCAATTGGAATCAAGGCTAATAAACAACCTTGCAATTTGGACCAATGTAATTCCATATATACGAGCATATATTGAAGCGCCTTGGGCTCTTGTCAACTTTTGTCCCAGTCCTGTGGGCTATTTCAAACTAATTTTGCATTGTCTTGGAGAGGTTTATTCATCATGAATTCAAATGGCAAAGAAACTTCTTCAGACTGTTTTCCTGGAATCTTTTCTCCTATTCAGAGCTGAAATAATATCCACTCACCATGTCCAGTTTGAAGACTACATGTATCAGTCCAATAGGTCCATATACCGGACACGAAAATGACAGTTCGCACAAAATGAAATCACAATTTGGCTGCTATGGCAACTGCAGTATTGGATCAATGTGGTAAATGACACATCGTCTCCTCATATTGAAACTGGAAATAAAAGCCTAAAACCTTGAAAATAGAGGGGGTGGGGTATTCAAACCCTGGAAATATATTGGGCGGAGATCTTCATTACCCTGCAATATATTGGGGGGGGTCTTCACTATCCTGGAATATATTGGGAGGGGGTGTCTCCATACCCTGAAATATATTTGGGGTGTATTCATAACCCTGAAATATATTGGGGGGGGCGGTAAACAAGTAAATACATGTATATTGGGGGGTGTATTTTGAAAAACCATCCACCGGGTACTTTTAAGATAGTTCATTTGATTTCATGAGCGGGGTGGATGGTTTAGTTATTTGAGGGGGGAATCTGTGTGAAATGTATTGGGGGGGGCAAGAAGAGTTATTATTAGTGGAGGGGGGTGTGGACTACAATTTTATTGGGGGGGGGGAGGGTATTCTTTGGCACAGAAATATATTAGGGGGGAGGGAGGGAGGGTCGGTAAAAAAAAGAATTTACCCGGGGGGTTACATTTAGAAAACCATCCACAGGGGCGGGGTGCGTTTTAAAATTGCAATGGCCCATTGGTCGGGGCATTCAAGGTGACCACCTGAACCACCATAATCTAAGTGTGGTTGACATGCAGGGCCAACATACATCCACCAATCACCCATGGTCATTGGGATGCTATCGCTTATTGATATCCATGTAATTGTTTGGTAACAAAGTCAATGGTCAATTCAGGAACATTGAATTCTGTATCTGGATCTTTCCGTGAGTTAACAAATGACATCAAATCGGTATGATCAACAGAATTTGAAAAGTTATTCATATTGTGTTGAGCTGCAGTGGAATAATATCCATTGAATCCATCGGCTATGTCATTTGGTTCGTGGAATGTTTCCCCATTCACAGACAATTCAACTGGAGTCGTTACTGTTTTACCGGGAATGACATCTCTGAAATACATCCAAAACTCCTTAATGGCACACCACCCTTTCTGCAGTTATGTACTGCAGTATGTTTCACGGGCTTCTCTGATGCTCTTTGTTGCAAGGTTGCGTTGACTTTTATACTCATCAGGATTGATCGATTTGTTCGTATTATCCCGTGAATTTATAGCGGTGGCTATGTAATCACTCCACCACTCTGGTCGGAGCGCATACTTAACACGCTTCTCTTTAAGCGGTGCGTGTTCTTCAAGCACAGACATAATCAAATCCAACCACACACCAAGAGCATCATTCGGATCGTCAAACTTTTGTATGATATGCCAGGGAACACTCCCCAGATCTTGTATGAAATGATCAGCATCGAAATTTTTCATAGGTCTATATTTGATACTGGTATGTGATTTAGGTTGACCGTTGGTAATTTTTGTCGTGACGCATGTCGGAAAATGGTCACCAGATCGATACGAGGGGACGATAGCCTGCTTTATATTCTCTGGATTAGATGTATAAATATGGTCCATCAAGGCACTAGACGTTGGAGTTACACGAGTGGGATTGGTTATCGTTTGTGTCAATCCCATAATTTCCATCGTTGTGCACATCCTCTTAGTTTCAGAATCATTCGGCTTCAGCAAGTCCACAATGAAATCACCAGAGATAATGCACTCACAGTTCTCTTGAGTTATTTAGTTCAAACACTCAGTAAAATGATGGCATGATATACAAAAACCAGCAGTATAGGTTTCGTTCTTGCTCGGTTAATTTGGGGGACTTAGTTTCAGGATATCTGGTTTCAGGTTCTCTCGTCTTCTTCAATGGTAATTATCAGCTATATATACTAGCAGACCACCATGCTCGCCGTTTTCCCTGTCACGGCGAATGAGTTTAGAGACAGTTTCGTCAAGCCATGATTTCGTGAGACCATAAACTGAAAACTTGTGTCGATTTTCTAACAACAAAGTGTTAACTTCATACAGTTTACTTGTGAGGCACTGTATATTATGGTGAATAATTGAATGCCCCTTTTGTGCACATTCTGGAAAGCTGATCACTTGTTTGTGCTGTAATCAACACCTTGCTGAGTTTTTTCTTCATGTGAAAAGTATAGACATTTCTGCAAAGTATTTCGTCAGAAAAATCAACAGCAGGTTCAGAACAATAACTGCCCAGATCCAACTTCATGCTTGTATGGCACACATCTGGTTGACATAGAAGGGTAGATTCCGTAAAAACAGGCAAGTAACAGGAGAGACCAACATACACCCGTTACCCCTGCGACCCTCTTGTCACACCTCTCCTCGCATCTTCACCCCAATGGTAAAGGACAGAATGACAACCCAGTATGTTATCAGTGAGTGAGTGAGTGAGTGAGTGAGTGAGTGAGTGAATAGGATTTAACGTCGCTTTTATCATTATTTCAGTCAAATCGCGACAAACCAACCAAGCACCACCCAACCAAGTTGCGTTCCTGTTGCTCTAAAGAAGAAATCTTTGAAGTATCATGGAACCAGACACCCTCCACCCACTCTATAAAACACTGAGGACAGCACACAAGACACAGGATGCTTACATGGTGCAATAAAGAGAAGTGGTATTTTTTAGAGTGCTAGACATCACATTATCAAGTTTCTGTTGCTTCTCTGCAAAAAATGCATTGAAGTAACAGGAACCCGTGCCAACCGGACAACCTACAACCACCCACACTGATGAATATAGCCTCACTCAATGTATGGTATGTCTGATTGGTTGATTATCTTTGGATGTTCTGTAAAACTTATAATATACCCATGAAACTATTTCTGATCATGACATGAATAAATATATGTTGAAATATTGATATATAAAACGCTTTTCACTAATATTTTCGGAGTCACCCACCTGCTGTATCAGCCTCACATTGTAACCAATTGTTCACGTTCTGTTTGTCAAATCCGTTGACAGTACTACCGATCATGATAATAATACGCTGACTGAAAATTTATTTGAACAGACCAAATATATCACAGAACTATATCTGTTATCGTATGAATATACACATATAAACAAAAATTGTCAAAAGGCAACAATTTCAAAGCCCGCCCATTCTCAAATATTAATGATGATCTCCTCGTTTTGTATAATTCCTTTATTTAGCGACACTGACGAAAATATATCCCCTTCGCTGGATATGAAGGACATATCTGATAGTGGGCCTATAGATTTTTAAAATATGCATAGCTTACTCTGAAGCCAACATTACAACAAGACAGACGATTGAAAATTTGACATAGTTAACTACTCATTTCTGGATAGACATATTCCAGAAAAACTAGTATATGACGTGTGCATATCTTGCAAAGAACACTTGCTAGATCGTGTGAAATATATGACGATTTCAATTACAGCGCATGGTGCAGAAACTTTTTAACCACAAATTTCTGAGTTTCTCAAATTATGTGATAAATATCGCACATCGATGGGAAAATATGATCATAGCATACAAGATGTCTGGCGATACGTTTCTTAACTTGTGTATAATTTCGTTTTTCACATCTCCATGCTGTGCGATGAACAATCACAATCCACGCCTGATAGAGATTCACTATACACCTGGAAAAAATACTTGGCACTGATTACGAAAATAACACCATGATGTCTTGTTGTCCGTTATCATAATGCAAGATAGCAAGTGTCAAATCCGAAATTCAATATTCGGACGTCGTCCACAAAAGAATCTCCACGTCAATAAGAGAAAAATATAAGCGTCTGGCCCGTCATTCAATATTCAGCCGTCGTCTATTAAAGAATTTCCGCGACCATAATCCAAAGACCTAATTCATATAATAGCATTAGCACCAAATTAAAATAATAAATCATAGTATACATAAACCTGAGCTAGTTTCCTGCAACTGAGAAGCGGTCAGCAAGATGCCAGCAAGACATGATGTTCCAAAATATGAATTTCGTACCGCTGATCAGTATTCTTAATCTATATAATTTTGGTTGTAAAATCGTTATCTAGATTATGATGTATCTCAGTCACGCTTTGCTTGTGACCGTTCATATGATCAATATGAGGATATTGAAATACGTAGGTTCAAACGGCTTAAGCACCGGGTTAAGGGGAATTAGACACAAGTTACGAAACGTACCACCATGGATCTTGCACGCTACGCTCGTATTTTGCTATCAGCATGCGATATGTATCGCCAAATTTGAGAAACTTCGAGTGGAGGCGCTTGATGATATAACCCTGTTTCATAAGTTTGTGCAAAATGTTTTGTGACGTTGACTAAACTCGTCACATTCAACACAGGATCTAGCAAATGCTACTAGGCGCCATATGTATACGCCATATGCAGGTCCCTGTGTTATATTACTGTCTAGATATGGATAGTTTACGTTGTTCAAATTGTAATTATCTCTTTCGTGGTAAAGTCGGAGAGAGAGAAGGCCCGCTTCATTTTTTATAGAGATATAGGTCTAAATAAGATGTGCCTTCTATTTCGTATGACAGCACTGATTCCAAATGTGCATAAAATTAAAATAATAAGAAACCCAAGATGGTTTCATACAAGAGAGAAGCGGTTAACAGTTTGCAATTACAAACGTCTAGTCCGTCATTCATAATCCAGCCGTCGTCCATTAGAGAATATCCGCGTCCATAATCCAAAGACCTATTCCATTTTCCATATAACAGTATTAGCACCAAATTCAAAAAGACAATCATACTATACAAGAAAATAGGCTTGTTTCCTGCAAGAGAGAAGCGGTCAACAGTTTTCAATGATGCCGGTAAGACATCATGATGTTCCAAAAATATCAAATCCGTATCGCTGATCAGTATTCTTAATCCATAATATTCGTTGTAAAGTCGTCATCTAAAGAATGATGTATCTCAGTCACGCTTTGATTGTGACTGTTCATATGAGTACCATGAGGATCTTGAAGTACATGGGTTCATACGGCCCCTAGCCCCGGGTTAAGCGGAATTAGACACAAGTTACGAAACGTAGCGCCATAGATCGTGCACGCTACGTTCGTATTTTGCTATCAGCATGCGATATGTATCGCCAAATTTGAGAAACTTTGAGTGTAGGCGCTTGGTGGAATAGCCCTGTTTTTTAAGTTTCTGCACCAATGTTTTGTGACGTTGATTAAAATCGTCACATTTAACACAGGATCTAGCAAATGCTACTAAGCGAGATATGTATACGCCATATGCAGGTCCCACTGGAATATTACTGTCCAGAAAGGGATAGTTTACGATGTCGAAATTGTAATCATCTCTTTTATCATAAAAGTCGACGAGAGAGAATGCCCGCTTCTCAAGATGCATGATGTACTTCACATAAATTGCTGAGATATGCATAAAATGCTAATCACTGACCATTATTCTTGTTCCAAAGGAATTGCGAAGTCATTTTCCATGGTTTTTATCTCAGTCACGCTTTGATTGTGACTGGTCATTTGAACACTATGGAGATGTAAAACACGTGACATTCAAACCAACTAAACCACCTAAGTACTAAACAAATATAAAAATATACAACAAATATAAAGTGTACGATGTTTAAGGGCGTAAAAGAAAAGGTAACTGGTTATCCTCAGATAAGAAAGGATTGGAGGACTGTTGGTTTTCATACATTTAGAAATGGCAGGCAGTGAAAACTTTACAACTCTTCATAAAGCAGTATAAATATGAATGGTCTGTTAAAGATTGTTTGATACAAATTATACGATATGGTATAGAAAATTATGGCTAAAAAAATTATTATATAAGTACTTCATAGATATTCTATCCCTGTAAGCAATTATCATTCATATGCAGACAACTAATTTGTACATTTAGAATATCAGCATATGATCTGAAAATCAGGGTAGGTTTTCAAAGTCACAAAAAGTTGATAGAAAGTGTAAAACGTGTAATGCTTGAAATAGTTTCAGTGCAGTATGAGAAATGATGAGTCAAAATAAAACCGTGTATAATATAACCAAAAGCAAATGCTTTGTTTTCGGTACCGGTATTTTTATCTGTAGGTTCCAGTGGAAACAGACTGGTCTTCGCAAGAATGGTCAGTCATTTTGCGAACTAGATTAATTCTCTGGATATATATTTGAACCATTCGTAAATGTCAAGATGGTTTTCTGTTTCCTGTTTATCAAACTACCTACTTCTGAATCGTAGAATTCTCAACAACTCTGTTGTACGTAAAATCGAGGAAACGTCAAGGTATATTGAATTATATATTTGAAATCCTTGACGATGGTTATCCATTTTTCAATTTCTTAATCTGTAGGCTCTAAGTGGTCATTGATTGTTCGTCAATATTTTTACTTTACGCGTCAAACATCAGGTATTGGCGTGAGACTCCGTAGTATGCCTTCCGCACAGTTGCCAAAAATCAGTGTTATGGTTGAATTAGGTCCGTGTGGTGAACAACCATTGAAGACAATATACAACCGATTTCCTCGGATTTGTATTATTTGAGGTTAACATAGGCGGTTTACGAAGTCAGGAATCTGGCTTTACAATATCTGTTTTGGATAAACGTCATACTCTAGCCAACTTCACTTTATAAAAACGATAATACTTTGAGAGCGTAATTATACAGAGCTGCCAGAAGCCGCCGTTTCCTCAAACCGTTGTAAAATATACATGCGCTGCGAGATCAGTGTCATAACCGATCTCCACCATGAATTACAAGCGTCTGGTCCGTTATTCATAATTCAGTCGTCGTCTATTAAAGAATATTCGCGTCCATAATCCAAAGACCTATTCCATATTCCATATAACAGTATTAGCAACAAATTGAAGAAAAAAAACAATCATAGCATACATAAACAAAGGCTAGTTCCTTGCAAGAGAGAAGCGGTCAACAGTTTTCAATGATGCCGGCAAGACATCATGATGTTCCAAAAATATCAAATCCGTATCGCTGATCAGTATTCTTAATCCATAATATTCGTTGTAAAGTCATCTAGAGATTGATGTATCTCAATCACGCTTTGATTGTGGTTGTTCATATGAGCACCAAGAGGATTTTGAAGTACATGGGTTCATACGGCCCCTAGTCCCGGGTTAAGCGGAATTAGACACAAGTTACGAAACGTATCATATCATTTTCTAGTGCAACCAAGGACGGACACTTGTCCCCAATGTAGAGAAAAGTGTCCTAGCTGGGTTGGTAGATAGGACCCGGACACTCTTGGCCACCGGACATTCTTATCCTCCACACCGGCTCGTTAATTCGTCTAACTTTGCTACCTCTTAACCCCATTAATCGTATATAACTGGACTATTTTCGACCTGAAGTTGCCAAAATTATTATAAAAATAAACTTATTTGTCTTGGAATAGTAGGAAATTTTGATTTCTATTTATCATATTTACAACAGTTATCAATACCAGTAATTTAGAAAACCCCGCCCCAGCTTAAAAAAGATAGGGGAGAGGCCAAGAAAATGAACCGGAGCTCAGGCCGTGGCCCACGTGTCATTGCACCTGTCGCTGCTATCGGGAAAAGAGAGTGTTATCTAACAATTAACTTGAATTACAGTGTAAGCCTATTATTTCCTCCTCCAACACGAATCTCAAGAACAGCGTTGTTAAACAACGGCGAATATGCATGTAATTGTTTGCCTCGTGTATTTGGGGTCCGTAATACAGTTGTTTTGGGGGAATGAAAAGCCCGATTATCACATATGCACCATCAATATATCAAAATCGAATCTCATCACGTATGCAATTGTCACTTGGCCGCGCACAAATTGGTTAATGGAAAATAGTGATCACGTAGTACTTATCTGTGTGCACAAAGTACTGGGAAAATTAACAAACCATTTCCTTATACATACTCTTATATAACAGGTAGCTTGATAACGAGTTGTTCATTCACATGCCGATAACACACATTTAACACCAAATGACCGTGCAGAGTGAATTAAGCTCCTTTCCGATTATCTATTTAATGTGTTTGCCATCGTTTCACTCGAACAACAGCAGTTTAGCTTGTTAAATTATCACTTGGTCACAAGCAATTTGATATCACAAATGTCAAGCTGTGGCTAACGTAGTGCAGTTTTTTACTATTGCTCTGCTTGGTGAACATTAATTAAAATTTTCTGGAGTGTGGAGTTTTCCCCGAAAGTCTGATCAATCTGTTCAGGTGTTGACGCGAATGTCTCTCGCGCAAGAGCTTGAATAGCTTAAGGCAGAGACTGATATCACACCATTGTTTACACCTTACAAAATAGATTTGCTGGATTTGTTTGCTTCTTTGTGTATTAAGAAACAATACCTTGTTGTTGTGCTCGGAGAAAGGTATTGTACATAAAATTGGCCTAAGATAATAGGCTAAGATATGAAACGGCCCATTTGATTTAAATATACACGTTGATCTAATATGAATACCTCCCACAAGACTGAAACCAGAAGTGTCGGTTTGTGCTAAGGGTTATGTGAAAACATTCAAAATGGGATTCAAATGAAATAAGATGTGAAACAGCCAAATTTCTGGAAAAATGCGCTAAAATGCTTATGAATTACTGAATTTAAAACTATCAACATTTCCTCAATATATTTACCATTATGCCTTGAAAAGATATCAAAAAAGCATTCGAGTTTAACGAATAGGATATATGAATTAGTCAAAAGAATAAAAAAGCTCATTTCAGAAGACATCGTCTTATTATTAGGATTATGCAAGTACATGTAGTTTCGAAATGAATCAAACATGATATTATATGGTGACCTAAACTATGCTTCAGAGTAAAATTTTCAATCCCTCGAAACCCCATCATAAAGTTTGAGCTGAGGTTTGCTTTGTCAAAAATACACTCAGACTTTTTCAATTGTAAAAATGATATCGTAATACCATATTGTCGATAGGCATTTTTCAGTCGCGATTTCGATTATGTAAAAGAAGATATTTTCGCAAAGTTTACCACCCGACATTGGATATAGTATCATTGCGAAATTAAACAAATGTCGACTGATTTGATTTAGACCGGGCAGCAGAGGTTCAAAAGGTCATCTCGGTGCGCATATCTTTGAATCTGTTGTTGATCCTCAGATGTTATATTAGGATGATCGCAGTAGTTTTATTCGAGCACGCCAGTAAATTATAGTTTGTAAATTCGCTAAAATTGACGTTCTCTCTCTGTATCTGTCGGGCTATTGTATTGATATTTCTCTTTTAAGACCGTGCACATCTTGCATTTGCATGGTGTTTGCATTGTCAGTAATTCAGTATTCTGTGACCCTATCTTATAGCAATGTTTATTAGATCACAGCGGAAGCGTTTCTCGACCAAAATGTTCTCACCCCCTATGTATGATATTTGATCTATCCATGCGGTATATACACAGATCACATGTTGCTATTCCTTATCTTTGGAAAGCATTTTGTAAACGTCAAAACGGTAATGTTTATATATATAAAAAAATCCAGGTCATCGGATTTTTGTTGTCGTCACTGACTAGGCTATCAGGATGACTGACAACCTGCATTTTCGTGTTTTAGGAGCAATTACATTTCCCATAAATGCCATCTCTTGATAGACTATTAGCAAGAAAAACAGGTGACAATAGCCCAGTAGGTGTTAAACTCGGCAGAATTCTTGACGTCATTAACACGAAACGGAATCTATTAAATGATAAGTCGATAAATTTACACGAATTTTGTTTGTCGATGATTGAGACAGAATCTTTTTATGGACGACGGTTGAATATTGAATGTCGGATTTATTGCATATAATGCCTTTCGAGGAAGCTGGATGGTCATTCAAGGGTCTCCGTGTCGAGCCTCTGCACGCAGTTAACCTTAACACATTGTTGTGAGTAGTTTGACATCATTGAATCTCAGAATAGAAGTACCCTACGAAGTCTATCAATTGTGCAACCGAGTAGAACCTGTTAACTGTTTCGGTTCTTCAATGCGTGCAAGGAGACACCAGACTCCAGAGATTGTGCTTTGTCGGAAAATGTCAGTTTCAAGAATAGCATTGGCTGCAGTTATAGTTTCGTGCTTTTCTTGTTCGCTGACAGCTCCAGCCAGACAGAAGGTAAGGTCTACCATAGATAACTTATAATACGTATAATAAAATGTCTGTCCATTTTAATTAGTCGTCAACTTTGGAGCTTTTTAAAAATCAACAGTTAACTCTGCATAACTTCCTTTTTGTGACATCTATAAAACAGTGAACTCTACAAAATGATAAGAGGCGTCGTAATACTTGAAAATTCGTGTTCGATTAGAGAAAGGGCACTGATGCCATTTGAAGTAATAACAGGCGGTCCGTGTTTGTGTCGCTTGTTACGGCACAATCCTATATGACCGTACACGGCTTATTGACCTTTGTGCCAGGGAATACGAATACATTGTGACGTCTCCGTACGTAATTGAGCCCCGGTACATGAAAAAGTCAGTAGTAAAATTTTAAAGAGAGATACTTACAAAGTTAGCTCGAGCGTGATATATTATCAATATCACAGAGTAATGGCGGTCATTTTGTAGATTTCTGTAAACGTAACGCTGCAAAAGAAAACATTTATGACCCAATGTAGACGACTAATTACAATCGATATACATCAGTAGCGGTCTGTGAAGGATTAGACTGGAATCCATAATTTATACTTAGAACACCATGAAGTCTTGTTGATCGCTTCTATCTCGCAAGAAACCAGCTTGAGTACAATTTCAGCTCTTTGAAATCCAGTCACAAATTTTGAGCTGAGCATTGCTTGGTCACAAAATATAAACAGGCTGTGATTTTACGCAAAAGAACACCACACTTCTCTCTTGCAGGGAAGAGATATATATATAATTTAATTACATGTAACTGTGGAATAACTCTGTAAATCAGAAAATCAACATGAACGGACTACACTACAGTTCCTTACGTTATCTCCTAATTGCAGCAATAGAGGTGAGATTCTGTTGACCTCGCCTTTGGACTATATCGTTAGTTCCCTTGGCTGACTGCGGTTGGGGCTGTGCGGCGAGGAATACGCTGTAAAAAAACATCATTTTCCATCATTAAATGAAATATTTTCAATTATAAATGCGCCGACATCTATATGTATACGCTCGTTATAATCTTAAATTTTAAGAATGATATAAAAATATGAATATCTTGGACATGTTTTCGAAATTCATGACCGTTATGTCTCTTTTCACGAAATAATGAGAAAGTTATTCGGGTGATAATTGAACTGCGGCGTGTTCGACTGGCTCACACGACGTTAACTGATCCGGGTAAGCGAGAATATCGTTCGACTGGTCTGTGACGTATTTGACGAGTTAACCCGGTTGAGGCCTGAGAAGCCAACACGCTGAGCGGGGTAGTAGAGTTTAAAATGGCGACCAAATTCAGCCGGTGACATATCCAAAAAAACGTGAACTCCAGAATGAGCATACTCCGATCGATTCTAACTAAAAACTGTAAAATTGTTGAATATATAGTGAAAAAGAAATATATTTTCAATTTGTATGTTGTCCAAGCTTTGCCGAAAAGAGGTCTAAAATCGTTCGGCTGTGTGAAGCTTAGTTGGGTGATCCTTGACGTCTCTTACTCGGCTCTAGAGTGAGCTTAGAGGTACGGTCGAGATATAGTTCGTACTCTCTCTGAATATAAAAGATTATATAGAACATATTTCTATCGTGCTAAATTTGATATAGATTGGCCATTCGTAACAAAACTAAGGTTTAACCGACTCGTTTTCATAGAGGCCGGCAATTTTCGCCCGTTAAAACCTGGACATCAAAGTTTTAATTCTTATATTTTCAACCTTCCGGCAATTAAAAAAAACATTCAGATCCAACTAATATAATGAAATATGAAGTGATATCGGTATAACATAGCGAAATAATTAAACGTGACAAATGAAAGGAAAATGACGGCCAGTCATGTGCCGATAAATCCCCATAAATGGAGGTAACTTAATACAGCGGGTTAGTGCGCTATGTAGGGGGAGGAGCCATGCGGTGTTAGACCCGAGATTTCCTTCGGCAGAAGACAGAAGCCTATCTTGCTCAAGAATACTATATCCTAGGCTAAACCAAGTCTCATAAAAGAACTTATTCGGGTTAGAGGAGAACAAAAGGCATCGCGAGGAAAGAGAGAATTTATGCGTAAAACGACAAACATCCATGTTTAAGAAAAACGACGAGAAAGCAAGACAGAAATGGCCCTCCTCTCCCCAGGTCTGACCAGGTAGTGTTAATACTCACAAGCTAGTTACTTACACGATAGAAGCTGACATCAGTTTCCGATGACGCCGACAAGATATCAAGATATTTCTTTCATCAAATCCTTATCACTGACGATAATTATTCTTTTCCAAATGAATTTCCAAGCCGTTCACTGAAATATATTGTATCTCTGTCACGCTTTGAATGTGCCTGTTCATAAGAACACCATGAGTATCTTACGCGATGCTCAGACTACCCACGACTCCGGGTCAAGCGGAATCAGATACAGGTTACTAAAAGAGGCGACGATGATCTGGTACACTACGATCGTACTTCGCTATCACTGTGTGACATTTATCACCAAGTTTGAGAAATTTTGAACGTAATAGCCTTGTCGAAACAGTTTGTGCCAAATATTTTGTGACTAGTGGAAATCGGCAAATGCTACTGCGCGAAATATGTACACGCAAGCCATTCACAAGTTTTAATATTATGGGAAGGTAGTTGACAGCATCAGAGTGTAACCGACGTCTCATTTGGAAAAGTTCATTAAAGTTCATTATATAACGCTCACGTCACCTATATAGGAATTCTGTCACCTATATAGGAAATATTCAAAGAAAAAAGATCGTTACCAAAGTATTTTGGTGAATGAGAAATAATCTGCTTTGAATTGATCATTTTTGTATAATTAATGCATATTATCGCACTCATAAGAGAAGAAATACGGGTCCGTCAAATGGGGTGCACAAAAAAGTGTCAATTGATATGTTGTACATTTAACTAAATAAAGGCGAGTACTCTGAAAAAACAGTTGTGTACAGAATTGCACTTCTACAAAAAATGTGTATCAGAAGTACACAATTTGTGTACTTTTTCTACACAAATTGTGTATCACAGCTACACAGTGATTGTAGATGTTCAATTTTGTTACAGCGATGTGTACCTATGACACACAGTTTGTGTACTTTTGGTACACAGTTGTTTTTAGAGAGTAGTTCCTATTTCACGACCTATATCGATTCAGATGCAGATCAATTCTGATATCTAACTTTGAAGAAAATGTTTTAACGATAAAAGTTTTGCATCGTATCAGGTTGAACGACTCAATCTCTAAATGTTTAAAGTGTTAGTTTAAAAAAGTATACAGAAAAGCATAAAAACAAGCATGACATATGCAGCGGAATACTAATGATGTAGCTGAATATTCGCTCTGCACGTTTTTCTTGTTCCCCAATCCAATAATACTCCAGTATCTTAAATTTTTATGTCGCTATGAAAAGTCATTTTTATTATTCTTTTTTTTTCAATTTTAACGGTAGACTATTATATATGTTTCAGAATGAGTTGAATACCAGTGACCTTGTCACCAGTATACTACATGTGAACGAAGGAAGGAACAAAGGATACCCTTCACTGTCCGACGATGAGATACAAAACTTCATCAAATTCCTCAAACAACTTGGCTGGTCCGAGTCCATAGGTCAATACAGTAACATCGGAATATCGGTTAATCAGAAAAGAAACACCCCGGTTACTAGGTCCGAGATGAAAGAAGATGTCACTAAAGGTTTTAGTAGGGAAAACAACGCTCGTAACAAAGTTGCCAATCGAATGCCGTGGAATCGCTCTGCGGTCTTTTCCAGTATTCTTAAACGATTTGGCGGGTTCGATTCTAGGAATCATTACAGTGAGTTTGAAACATTTCAGAAAAGAAATACGTCACTGGTCAGTCACGAGATGAAGGAAGATGCATCCAAATATCGTGGAATGGAATACAGCGCTCGTGACAGAATAGTCAAACGGAACACGTGGTATCGCTTAATGGAAATGTCCAATATGTTGAATCTTTTTGGCGGTTTCCATTCAGTAAATCATTACAGTAAATTTGGAAAATTTCAGAAAAGAAATTCCCCAGAGACCAGCGACGAGATGGAGAAAGGCGTCATCAAAGATGAGCGGATACCGATCAAAGACCTTGGTATTGAAAGCAACGCTCGTGACAAGGTCGTCAGTCGAGTGCCGTGGTTTCGTTCAGATAAATTGCCCAACATTCTGAAACGGTTTGGTGGGTTCGATTCCATAAATTATTACAGTAAATTTGGAAATTTTCAGAAAAGAATTACCTCACTGGCCAGAGACGAGGTGAACGATGACGTCACCAAGGATGAACGGACACCGAACAAAGATCTTGATATAGAAAGCAACGTTCGTGGCCGTGTTCCCAAACGATTCTCATGGTATCGGTGGAGTTTTCCAATAATAATAAATGGAAAATTTTATAAATCATTATCGTAACATTTGAGAACTGCAAGAAAGAGATCGCTAAAGATGGACGGACATTGAACGACAGT
>JAVTVY010000589.1:0-36894 GCA_036873755.1 Hanleya hanleyi
TTCATGTACTGCTTGAAAATGGCCACTTTCGCTACTACTCGTACCGATGACGTCACCGATGACGTCACAGATGACGCGAACATCCCTCAAATCGGAATGTACACCCCGAGAACTACAAGATGACACCTTTCAGGACGCATTCGAACCGTGATTAGCCCATCTCGACCCCAAATAACTTCCTTCGCTGCCCCCAAAATGGCCACTTTACTTACTACAACCAACTGCGCATGCGCAGATTAACGCGACATGCATTCAAAAACACACCATTCTGACTCTACCCCACACAAGCTTCACTTTGACACCTCACACGACCCATTCGAACCGTGATTAGCTCATCTCTAACCCAAACACACCCCTACATAGCACCCAAAATGCCTGTTTTCTATACTACGGCCAGACTGCGCATGCGCAGACTATTGAACACGGACGAACCATTAGTGTAGTCAAGTGCTCCTCCACGAGAGCTTCAAAATAAGACCTCACTCGACCCCATTGGACCATGAGTGGCCCACCTAGACTCCAACATGTCCACCCCGTATGGGCCTATACACCCACAGCCATGCAGTATAGGCCTATGGGCCTACCCAGGCCTCGGTGACTTTTTTCAAAAATTTCACCGATTCGCTCCGCAACACTTCCTATCGTGTTCTAAATGACGAGACGAGTAAAACGAGACCCCACAACCCTACCGCAAATGTATAGAAGTGGGTTTCCCAGTAGGATAAACATTGAACCTATACCCCAGTATGGGTCTATATGGGGCTCGGTGACTTTTTTCAAAAATTTCACCGATTCGCACGGGGACACTTCCTATCATGTTCTAAATGACGAGACGAGTAAAACGAGACCCCACAACCCTACCGCAAATGTATAGAAGTACGTTTCCCAGGGGACAAACATTGATCCTATACCCTCAGTATGGGACTATATGGGGTTCGGTGACTTTTTTCAAAAATTTCACCGATTCGCACGGGACACTTCCTATCATGTTCTAAATGACGAGACGAGTAAAACGAGACCTCACAACCCTACCGCAAATGTATAGAAGTACGTTTCCCAGGATGGTCCTATACCTCCATACCCCATATAGGCATTTTCCCGTAATTTAGGATAAAGTCCGTATTCCGTATTTTTTCAGGAAAATTTTTACATACACCCACCCTGGAACTAGGGGAAGATAACTCTGTTGATAGACAAGCCCCGTTAAGCCCGGCGACCTATATACCCCTCATACCTCATATAGGCATTTTCCCAGGTTTTTCGATAAAGTCCGTGTTCCGTATTTTTTTCAGGAAAAATTTTACATGCAGCCACCCAGCCATCAAATACCCTTCACCTAGGCTTCACGTTGATACCTCACTCGACCCCATTCGACCATTAGGGGCTCCCCTAGATGCCAAAACGTCTATTTTCATACCCTTGGGCCACCGCGCATGCGCAGAATGACCCTAATTCAACCCCACACCCAGTCCATCAGATGCCCCTTCATGAATGCTTCACTTTGATACCTCACTCGATCCCATTGGACCATTAGGGGCTCCCTAGCTCCAAAAAGGCTATTTTCATGCCCTTGGGCCACCGCGCATGCGCAGAAGGCCGATATGTCAACCCCACACCCAGTCCATCAGATGCCCCTTCACGAATGCTTCACTTTGATACCTCACTCGACCCGATTGGACCATTAGAGGCTCCCCTAGCTCCAAAACGTCTATTTCCATACCCTTGGGTCACCGCGCATGCGCAGAATGCCGATATTTCAACCCCACGCCCAGTCCATCAGATGCCCCTTCACGAATGCTTCACTTTGATGCCTCATACGACTCCATTGGCCCATTAGGGACTCCCCTAGCTCCAAAACCGCTATTTCCATACCCTGGGCCACCGCGCATGCGCAGAATGCCGATATTTCAACCCCACACCCAGCCCATCAGATGCCCCTTCACGAATGCTTCACATCGATACCTCACTCGACCCCACTAGACCAGTAGTCAATCTCCTAGCTCCAAAAAGGCTATTTTCATACCCTTGGGCCTCCGCGCATGCGCAGAATGCCGATAGTTCAACCCCGCGCCCAGCCCATCAGATGCCCCTTCACCTAACCTTCAATTTGATACCTCACTCGACCCCATCGGTCAACTAGGGGCTCCCATAGCTCCAAAAAGGCTATTTTCATACCCTTCGGCCGCCGCGCATGCGCAGAAGGCCGATATGTCAACCCCACACCCAACCCATTAGATGCCCCTTCACCTAAGCTTCACTTTGATACCTCACTCGACCCCATCGGACCATTTTATCTAGGGACTACTTTTTCTCCGCGGAAGCTTTTTCCCGAGACCGAATCACCGCCAAAACCGCGGCCAAACCGCATCACCGCGCATGAATACATTTTTTTTTTTTTTTTTTTGCCGGAACTTTTTTTTTTTTTTTTTTGTCAATGCACACCCCCCCAATAACCCCCCAATGCCCGAGTTGTCTCCCTTGCATCCATAGTGTAGAGATGGCGCCACACCCTCAATTGTGACGTCATTTTTACATCCGGGGGAAAATTAACTTTAGTTGCCCTATATATACTACTGATGGGGTATATAGTATTTTGTGGTACTCTATAGTTACTACAATTTACTACAGTGTCAGTGTAGTATTTACTACAGCAGTGCTTTAATATACTACAAAAACCAAAGCATACCACAACTCCAGTTTAGTATTTTGTGGTAATTTGTAGTTTCTACAGTTTACTACAGTGTCAGTGTAGTATTTACTACAGTAGTGTTTTACTGTGGGACAGTGTTGTTAACTACAAACTGCAACACATCTGTAGTATTTTGTGATTTCTATAGTTTACTACAGTGTCAGTCTATCAGTGTTTTACTGTACCGGTACTACAGAGTTATTGAGCTATGCTAAAAAAAAAAAACAAGCATACCACAACACAATTGTAGTATTTTGTGGTTTCCACAATACATGTATATACTAAAGTGCCAGTATAGTATTCTCTATAGCAGTGTTTTACTGTACTAAAGAATCATAACCACAACACAAGTGTAGTATTTTGGACCCTATATGATCCAGATCTTATAGGATTTGCAAATTTATATGATCATATACGATTCAATATCACAGTATTTTCATTCTTTTGGGATAACACTACCTTAGAATAGCACAAATTCTAGTGCTGTAAATTTGGTCGAGTCCCATGCAGGATTCGAACCAGCGACCCCAGAGTCAGGCACCTAACCGCCAGCCCTGTATGTCGGCGATCTAAACCACTCGGCGAACGGGCCTCCCAAAATAGGAGGCAGTAGACCGGTAGTCTTGAAAGCGAACATACAGTACCCCTCTGATGATCGTAATGACACAGCTCCCATTCTATCGTTATGCTGATATTTGACTGTGAAGTATTTTGAAATGTCATTTAGGAAATGCTAATAAAAATTGACAAAAAAAATCTAATTGCCATCCATCAAAGTTCGATATCCAAACAAATGCAAGGTCCCTGAAAACTAAATTTAAATATTCTAACTCAAATTGAATTCACTAATAATCTTCTTCTGAAATTTATTAAAATTGGAATAAATGTATGAAGTTTTGAATTTTTGATTGTTTTGAATTAAAGTTTTATTTAAAATTGAATTAAGGATGTCCGTAATTAACTTTTCAAATAATGTGTGTTGTTGCATTCATAATTGTGTAATATGAGGAAAAAACATATATAGGTCGGTGTGCATTGTTTAGCTGTTGACACTGTTAAAAAGACGGACCCATGCTCCATTTGATAACCTAGAAAACAAAGGAAATAGCCCAGGTTTTGAATCCTATTCACAACAAAAATTATATAAATAGTATTTAACTTTTTCTTATATTCTAACTGTTGGAAGACAATCACAATGTCTATCAAAATTTATCAAATTGGATGAATGTTGCTGCACAAAATTCTCGGCTAGAAGACTTTTACAGGAAATCCCTATCGCTAAATCTAACTGGCAAAAACTGCTGCAAAGAAAATCACCAGCAGACATCCCTTAAACCTTGATTGTCATCACTTCATTATGAAATAGGTTTTGTTATCATTCAACTACTTGAACATTCTCATGAATTAATAAACTTCTGATCAGTTCAAATGGTTTCCCAATCTAAATGGTATTTACAAAATCTCTCTACTCCAAATGGAGGGGAGGTAACTCTGCTTGTTGACACTAGGTGGCGCTGCACAGAGACAACAAAGTTTTTTTTGCAGTTATTAGCTGACTGATTTGAGGGCAGTAACAGTCATATTTCTGATTATATATGGCCGATGGAACTGATTGATGGTAAGTACCTTTTGCAACTTGTAGGCTAAAATATCATTCTAAAGTCTCCATTTGTTAAGTCTGGAATATTTTGGACTAGTTTAAAATATATTTTAGTTATATAAGTAACTTTGTCAGGTTTGTATATTACACTGTAAATACAACCACCAAAACATTATACTGCCTTGGAAAGATTTATTTATCTCACCGGTTTATGAAGGAAGGGTGGCTTGTTGGTTGATTTTCTCGTCTTCTCTAATCTATGGGCAGGATAGTTAGGCATGCCCAGTGTAATTAACCTTAGATATAAAATGTTGTCTAACATATATTTTAATGGCAGAGAATTGTATTTATTATGACGTTTTCAATAGCTGCACAGACATGTATATTTTGTTAATTTCACCTCACAAGAATAGACCAGTTTGTCTTAGTGGTCCATTGTGTAAAGGGATTAACCATGCTGGGTGACTCTTTGCACAGTTCAATGTGAGAAACCCAGAAGGGGGTGTTTTTACAATCTCATTGTGTCATTTCCTGTACTGGTATATTTGTGAACATCTACCTTCAATAGTCAAGCCATTTCACATGTTTACTTGAAAAACTTGACATAACATTTGAATGAATTGATAACAGTTGATTTGTGATTCTTTCAAGTCCTGGCTTTTATTTCATACTGTCGGTTTCACAGTCTGAGCTTCCTGTCCTGTCAAATTGCATCCCACCCACAATAATGAACAGTTTATCAACACAGCTTTCCCAGTTCCGGGTAAAATTGTATGTTTTAGTTTTCATTTGAAAAGAAATACTGAGAATATAATTTGTAGTTAATAAGGATTCTTTTGTTATTTGAAAACCTATATGGGGATTTAGTTCAACCAGAAATTAACGAAGATAAATTATAAAAATATACCGTATCTATTATGAAAATATTCCATATATATGCTTTCTAATCGTCAGTTATATATAACTTTGGGATATTTTGTTTGTCAATATTAATGCCAGACTGGTGAAAAAGTTTGAACTATATACAGTATACTATTTCGTTGATAGGAAATCATGGTTTCACATGATTGTTTCACTTCAATTCTGATGATTTCTTACATCGTATACTTCCATATTCCAGCGTGCAGCGGCTACAAAGAAGCGCAGGGAACTCGCTTCAAGCAGCCACTCGACTGACGGAAACTTTACTAAGCACACCTAAGGTATGATTGATATCTTCATAGTGATATTGGTTAGAATGCCACACAACCTGTTTATCTCCCTTGTTGTATATCATAGAGTACCAAAGAAAGGATAACAGACATCTTCATCAATCTTTTGTAAATCGTACAGATGTATTCCATTCTTTATCTTGATGGTGATCAACCTATTCAATTTTTTTGAGTGTATTAAAAGAAAGAAGAACTGGAATGCATATCATACGGAACCATATATACAACTGATCAGGTTTTAATTATATATGCATGTATTTTTTGCAACAGGCAAAGAAGTCTATAATCCAGACGGGTGGGTTCCAGCAAAGGTTGGATTACATCCTGGGACAGACCAATCATACGAGGAATGAAATGGCCTCCCATACTTTGACAGGGATGAAACCCAATGCGACAACAGAGGTAGAGGCTAAGCCTGCAATTGACCAAGAAAAGATCAAAGCCATCCAAGGTAAAAACTTTTCTTCATAAATATTCCAAAGATCTGATAATTAATCCCAAGGTCAATGACCATGTTTTTGATAGCTTATAGTTTGAAATGTTGTGATTGAATATATTGATATTCAGTGGCTAACTGCAAATTATTTCATTCTCTTACAGACTACTGCCTGAAGAAATTTCCCAGTTCCGAGAAGGCCGAGAAGTCGAAACTCAATGGCGAGCAGAAATTATACAGAAAACTGATGGAGAGATTATGATGCCCTCATATGTTCCTCCGTTTATATCTCAAGTGCACATGTACATAATAAAGAAAATATTTATTATATGTATTTGTTTGTTCTTCTTTTTTCTATGCGTTAGTTATTTACCAGATTATCTTTAACATATCTGTGGTACATCCAAAACAAGCAATGTTTAAGCTAAAACATTTTCTGATGTATTTACTATTTTACAGTACAGGGGTATTTTGTATTTCGTGGAGTTACTATAAAAGATGACCTATATCACTCATCCAAATATTCTTATATAAACTTTATATCCTGTAGATTTCTCAGAATCCATTCCATAACTAAATTCTATAGGATCCTACTAAAAAAAATCCTGTAAGATTTTTATCCTATTAAAAAATCCTATAGGATTTCAATCTTATAGGATTTCAATCTTATAGGATTTTAATCTTATAGGATCCTATTAAAAAATATCGCATAGGATCCTATTAAAAAATCCTATAGGATTTCAATCTTATAGGATTTTAATCTTATAGGATCCTATTAAAAAATCTTATAGGATTTTGGGCCAAAATCTTATAGGATCCTATACGATTTTATCTTATAGGATCCTATAAGATTTTTTTGTAAGGGATTCGGAACAAAAGGAAGGATAATTTGGTATTCAGGGACAAAGCGGGCAATATTCTGTTGATATTTTGAACGCAGAATGGAGAGAAAAGACTGATGAAAAGGGAAACATATGAACCGGGCTGTAGAACTACCTTCAATTATTCTTGGAGCAGTTTTTATTCGGGTTGTATCGGGTACCTTATTCAGCAAAGACCATTCCATTACCCGAGGGTTCCCGATTGTCAGTAGAATTTGACCAAAGCATAATTCATAAAACTTGTTATCCCTCATTTTAAAAATTGTTGATAAAATAATTCCACTATATAATAACCCAAAAGATACAAAAGGCACACGTACAAAATACATTCTGTACTGGATAGAAGTTTTGAGCACCTGCATTCAGTAGTTTTCAAGATATGGAGTGTTAACGAAAATTATACGGACAGACGGACGCCCCGACGAACAGACGGACGGACGGACGGACACACGGATCCACAAGACAACAATACCCCAATGCCCATTCGGGCTGAGGGGTAAAAACTCTTCCCAACGGTGATTCCGTCACTGTGGAATTCATGCGCTATACCCTGCGTGGAAACGTGGGTGATTCATACAGATGTAATCATGTTCATACATGTATATGTATGTTGAATGTATTGTTGGTCTGCATAAGCTGTGTATCTTGGTCAATGAACTTATCTTGCAGGGTTTAGATCAAAGTAAGTTTCAAATGGTAACACAGGCCGACGATGTTACACGATGTCCATGGAACCACCAAGATGCGTTGTCAGGGGCTGCGGAGCATTTAACATGGCTGGTACAGAGTTCAGTCCCCCCCCCCCACCCCCACCGGTACCTTATTCAGCAAAGACCATTCCATTACCCGAGGGTTCCCGATTGTCAGTAGAATTTGACCAAAGTATAATTCATTTTAAAAATTGTTTATAAATGGATTCCACTATATCAATAACCCAAAAGATACAAATGCACACCTACAAAATACATTCTGTACTGGATAGAAGTTTTGAGCACCTGCCTTCAGTAGTTTTCAAGATATGGAGTGTTAACGAAAATGGTACGGACAGACGGACTCACAACAATACCCCTATGCCCGTTCGGGCTGAGGGGTAAAAAGTCTTCCCAACGGTGATTCCGTCACGGTGAAATTCATGCGCTATACCCTGCGTGGAAACGTGGGTGATTCATACAAATGTATATAGAACTTTTAGAACTTTTTATTGACACATCAACGCAGTCAGCAGACTGGTAATATAGTCTTACAAATAAGAACAACAAGTTGCCAAACATGGCAGATGAATACAAGAGGAATAAAAGCAATATTCACATGACGCAAAGCTGACATAATTCAATATAACCTTATGCCCTATAAATCTGACACATGTATATATACTATTAGCTTGACATGATCCAGATATTTCACACTGCATGAGTGAATTTGTTGATCTCGCAACTTTTCGCAAGCAAGCAAGAATTTGGCAGTTTTAATAAGCATATCTGTGCAGCGGTTTCCCAGAATAAATTTAAGCTTCGCTGTGTTGCTTAGAGAATGGAAGTTGGTACCTAGATTAGAAATTGATTCGAAATTTTTTTTTCTCAGTGTAGTATATTTAGGACAGGTCAGAATAAAATGATGTTCACTCTCAATGACATTACTTGGATACTGTTTACAAAGTCGGTCACTTCTACTTAACTGTTGGTATCGACCACGTTCAATTTCCAACCTGTGTGCACTTATTCTGTATTTGCAAATAACACTTCTATATTGTCTATTAGCTAAGACGTCGGGATAAATTGGTTTACAAAACACGCTAGACATTGAAGATAAGACAGTAAGCTTGTCAGATGACTGAATATATGAAATACTTTCCTGCATTTCAATGTCCTTAAGACGCTGCACAATGCAACCAACCTCGACGTTCGTTCTAGGAAATTGTTCATTGAACACATATTTGCATATTTGAATCCACAGGTATCGAGGAGAATAGAAATATACTTAGTCCAGGAACTACAATCGATTGTGTCTAGGTACACGTCAGATACCAGCGAGCCCGGACTTTCCAGTATGTGCGCCCAGAACCGCACCATGCGTTTATATATGTATGTTGAATGTATTGTTGGTCTGCTGTGTATCTTGGTCAATAAACTTATCTTGCAGGGTTTAGATCCAAATAAGTTTCAAATGGTGCACGATGTCCATGGAACCACCAAGACGCCTTGTCAGGGGCTGCGGAGCATTTAACATGGCCGGTACAGAGTTCAGCCCCACCCCCCCCACTTTCAAATGTGCTCCGCGGCTCCTGCTTGTCCCTGGAAATGTGGAGCCATTGGAATAAAATTCATCAGGCATTTTCTTAAGAAATTGAAAAAATAGGTTTCGGATGGCGACCATCTTGTAATCTAAGATGGCCGCCATAATATTGCCACCAGCCGATTTCGACCCTATTTAAATGGAGGTGTATCCACTGGAATAGTGTTCATAACTCGTGTTGCTGACGTCCGCGGACGATCAGTCAAATATCAGCGTCTCGTTAAAATGTGAATTATGAGTTAGTTCACGTTGAAATTGGGCATAATTACTCATCCATCGGCACACAATAGTGATAATCCATCACTAGCAAGTATTTGATAACAATTTATTCGGCCGAAATCTTTTCGGTTGCTGGGTCCGAAGATGACAGCGACGAAAACTACGCACTGGATAATGTCATTGACATTGGTAACAACGTTTCTAAACCAATGAACCCAGCTACGCTGCTTCTCGAAGAAGGTTCTACAACAGCAACAACATCATATTCGAGCACAACGTCTAGAAATAAAGAGCATACCTTGGACAAATCAAAGGCCCTAGCGAAAAAGCTTTCCGCGACAAAACGACTGGCGGACGTCCGAATGGAACAAACTGATGGGGGTCTTCGATTGTGCTTCTTGGCTGGTATGTACGAACTTTTCAGACTGAAAACTTTCTCTCCCGTCGAAGTTAACCAACCACGGTTACTTGTACATAAGATTCCATCGATTGATAAAACTGGCAATGAAACTCAAGTTACCCTCAAAATTCTAACTTCTGGAAGTCGGCAGTACACACTCAATATGTGTCATACAACATCTAGTCCATTGGTAAATGGTAAAGGGTTGAGTGTATTCATTGACAAGCACCTTCCCGAAATACTCGCTTCTACTGATCATGACTCAGGTGATGCGAGACAACTCAATGATGCAATTGCTGCATCTCTCCAAGAGCGGGTACATGACACTACCGATACAAAGTCTTCACCACCCTCTGAATATACTGATACCTGTCCCGTGTGCAACCAAAATTCTGACTGTGGAAGAGCCATTCAGTGTATGACATGCCAAAGGTGGATTCATCAGACTTGTGGAAAATTGACAGACGCAGAGTTCAAACAACACTCTCGTGACATCACCTTACAATACTCCTGTACATTATGTACCGGTACTACCCCGACCGAGGATCAAGACTGGGAGGATGCCAGCTCTGAGACAAACCCCAAATGTGTGGTTGCTAAACGTAGCCGACGCAAACTTCACTCTCCGCGATCAACAGTAACTGAAAAACATGGCACCAGGATAAACAACAAAATGTTGTCACTATCAAGAGATGAAATTAACAACACAATGTTTGCTGTGCGGCTACTGGAGGAAAAAAAATAAAGGTTGTTGAAGAGTCCACTTCACAGTCCTCTACATCAACCCATTCGTCAGTATCGTCCATAGAAACTAACATCCCGGACCTGCGAAAACAACTAACCAATCTGATATCAGTTAATGATAAAGCATCATGTGATAGATTTGTGGATGTGCAAACTGAAGTAGATAATCTAAAGAAGGATGTTAAGAACTTGAAAGGTCAGATCACTGGACTACAACAGAAGAATGTACATCTTGAAAAACTAGTATCTCAGTCAAACGACAAAGCATCGGCTATGAAAACAGAACTAGTCAGTTTAACTGAAGAAAACAAGGCATTAAGTGCTCAAATCAGTGAGCTACAATTATTCGGAAATGTGGGCCAGAATAAAGATTGTCAGCTTCAACACGTCACCAACACGCCAACTCAATCTCCAGTTTCTCCTTCAGTTGATGATACAGGTGAAAGGACAACACAAACACAACAAACGCCTAAACCAGAATACATGCCAGATACCCCTATACAAAACAGATTTAGCAGCTCTCATAATATGAGATCTTCTGATTACTCAGAGGCGTCGAACGGTAGATTTTCCAGGAAGTTGAACATCCCTCCATGCACTCATCTGATAGTTGGCACTTCCATGGTAAGAACTCTCGATCGTTTCAAGCTTGATAGGTCGGGCGAAACCCAGATTCGAACTCTACCAGGCGCAAAACTTGAGGATTTCCAGATGTACTTTGATAACTGTAGTCGTCTAGTTGAAACGAAATCCATCACGCTTCACATAGGACCAAATGACTGTGGCAATGACGCCAATATTGACAAAGCTTCAACCCAAATGGAAGGCGTCATAATCGCTGCAGAGAGAGCTTTTCCCAATGGACTGATTAACTGCTGCTCCATGCTACCTAGATTGGGAAAGTCGGGCGATGAACACAACAAAAATATCTCAGCACTTAACCAACGCCTCCAAACTTCATGTCAAAGTATTGGTCGGCGATTTATCCGGAATAGTCATCTGTTTTTCACCTCAACAGGACAGGCCAAACCAGACTTATATTCTGACCAAGTACATCTCGATGACAATGGCACTGCTTTACTGGCATATCAAATCAAGAAGTTTGCCTTGAGGAATAAACCTCTGGGAAGGCATCTATCCGAGCCACCGGAGAGAACCAGCCCTTATAGAAAGCCAGAAATACCAATTGGTGGTGGTAATATTCCCACACCACTCTCATCAACTTCCGCTGTAGTCCAGACAGGATCTCCATCAATGTCTTCGCGTCTACTTCTCCGCCTGTAACTACTTCCAATTATTCACCACAGTCGTATATGTCTACACCCACCACAGTCGTATATGTCTACACCCACCACAGTCGTATATGTCTACACCCACCACAGTCGTTTATGTCTACACCGTCGCTCATATCTTCTCAGAATCAGGGCAACAAACCGGCCCCAGGAACTACGACCAACACAACGGCCCAAGGAACTATACAACCAACACACCAGCCCCAGAAACCACAATCAGCACACAAGCTCCAGTGCCCACCCAGGGTTACACACCATTAGGTTCCTACAACGGGCTGTTTCAATATCCGACTAGGCCTATGCTGAACCCTGTTCCTTGGCTATACCCCTTTCAACAATATCTTCCGTGGCGACATCCAGAGACAATGGGCCATAGAGCCCCACGGGAGTATATGGGTGCTAATGTGAATAAACTATTGCTCCGCCATATATCGATGATCTTTTGGTGAAATGGACAGCTCGAGTATATCCTGATGATAATTCATTGGGTTCTGGGTCCTGTTCTGTATATATTTTTATTTCTTATTTTTTAAATTGATGCGCTGTCCATGTAGCATCTGAGTCTGCCATTGGTTGTGTAGTTTGATCCCGAATGTTCCGTCCAGACATTCCATTCATGTTGTTATCCCTGTGTTTTGGACTATACAAGGTCTCCCACATGAGGTGGATGACCCTAAGAAATTTGATGATTTTTGTAGAATTTTGAATGGCTTTGACTTTGATGGTTTAAGTGAAATCTGGCTTAATGCAAGTAATATTGATATTGACAAATCTAACTTCATCTTTTCCAATTTCATGGGCTACAATAACCCACGAGATGTTCATTCATGTAATACATATTTTAATAATGGTGGAGTAGCATTTTATTACAGGCCTCACTTACATGACGCCATTAAAATTGTGAAAGAACACAAAGGTCATTCAATCTGGATTAAGGTGAACAAAACTAAACTTAGATGATGATCTCTACATATGTGTCATCTATATACCCCCAATAAATTCTTCCTTTTGGCACAGAAATAACTCTGATCCTTTCCTACAATTAGAGCAACAGATCAACCATTTTTCTGGAAAAAGAAATATCATACTTGGAGGGACTTCAATGCCCGAGTGGCCACACGGCCAGATTTCTTGACTGATACAAGTAATAGTAGACACTACCCTCTACCAAATTTTCGAAGTTTATCTAATTCTAAAATCCCCACTCAACGCAATAATATGGATACATCCACGAACCAATTCGGTAATTCTCTTCTTGAACTGTGCAAAAGTTCCAACATATGTATTGTGAATGGACGTTGTGTGGGTGATAGCTTTGGTAATTTGACATGTCACCATTATAACGGTAGTAGCAATGTAGATTGGGATTTGATCACTCCAGACTATTTCCATAATGTCTCTTTTCTGCAGATATATCCGTTTACGTATCTATCTGGTCATTGTCCTGTATCTGTCAAACTAAAATTATCTCTATCAGCACAACACATATTAACAAGCGAGTGTTACGTCAACAAAGCGTAACCGGAAGATTTGTGAAGTCAAGGATTAACAATCAAATATTTATTTACAATACTAAAATCATATACAATTTAAGTAAGGCTAATACAACAAATAAATATGTAAAATATAGTCTTACTGTTCAATGCTATACCGGTGTGCACTTTAGAGTCCTTGTTGACGCGCACAAATCATTCTTCTGTATAATGGTAATCCAACACTGCTCAGTTGTACAGTCCCAGTAAATGTTCAATATCCAATGTCCGTTAACAAATAGCGTATGTTATGCAGCAGCCAAACGTCAATACACAGGAGTAAATAATCCAGCAGTCCGTGATTACAGGCAAAGGTAAAATCCAGATAGTAACACAGTATAACAGACCCACATAAAAGCCAGTTTGAATTCCCTGCTGAATGACTGCCTGATACGCTATTTATACTCTATGAGGCATTCCAGATCATTCTACCAATTAAGAAGCTTCTAGAATACACAGCATTGCCGCATCATCTGACCTAGATACAATTTACAATAGTGTTCCAGAAAGCTCTAAGTGATTGACCCACATAATAGTACGTAAACAAACTTGCGTCGGCTTCCAGAAACATCCACATGTCTAATAATAGACTACAATACCATCACACTCCCCCTCTTAAAAAAAAGAGAGTTTCAAACTTGGAACTTTCTTGGCAATTCAAAACATTATTGCGAAAAACATCGATATTACAACAGCAAAAATGTTGACAAACATATATACATTATATGCGAGACAAACAATCAGCAATCAAATTGTCCTTGCCCTTGATATGTCTGATTTCAATATTGTATTCTTGTAACATCAAACTCCATCTCAACAATCTTTGATTTTTGTTTTTCATCTTACTTATGAAAACAAGTGGATTGTTATCACTGAATACAGTAATTGGCAATGATGAAGAAGTAACATAAACATCAAAATGTTGTAAAGCCAATATCATTGCCAAACTTTCTTTCTCAATTGTGATGTTTGTCAAATTTACGTGAAAAATAACATATTGGGTGATCTACACCATCTATGCCACCAGCAGCAACATCACTAGCATCTACAGCCAGTTTAAAAGGTGAATCAAAATCTGGCGCAGAAAGAACTGGCGCGCTCTTGAGTATGGCTTTCAGGTTTTCACAAGCTGAATCACATTCATCGGTCCAAACAAAACTGGCCGTTTTTCTTAAGAGTTGAGTTAAAGGCTCAGTAATATCTGAAAAATTTGGACAAAATTTTCTGTAGTAACCAGCCATCCCCAAGAAACGCATCAGTTGTCTCTTACATGTTGGTCCTGGAAATAGCGAGATAACACTAACCTTAGCATCTACAGGTTTGACCTGACCCAGACCTACAACATGACCCAAGAATATCACACGTGCATGTCCAAATTCACTTTTTCCAAGGTTGACTGTCAGCTTGGCGTCACTTAGTCGATTGAACAGTGCGCGAATTCTCTGTGGATGATCTTCCCATGTATCGCTGTAGACAATGACGTCATCAATGTAAGTCTCACATCCTTCCAAACCAGAAGTCACACGGTTGATGAGACGTGGCTGGAGAATTTTTCATTACAAATGGCACACCAATCCCCAGTGTACGAGTTGTCACAGCGACACAGCTCACCAATGACCAATATACGAGTTGTCAGAGCATTTCCATCATAGCTCTCTAGATTTGTATCTAATATCGCTTATGCCGGTGCTGGGGTCCGTGTGGTCATGCCATCCAATTTACCACATGAACATGTACAATAAAAACGTACCTGAGATACAACACATATCACGAATTGTTAGATTCTTGGTTTGTGCTTTAGAATAGGTTAACCAGAAGACTATACTGTGAAGTCATGTGGCTCTGTCAGTATGTCGGCACCTCTTCCCACTTCCCTTATATGCGTTGTAATTTTTACCTGCATGTGGCGAGATTCTGCTGGTGGACGTTTCGTCCCCGAGACCCGCCCCCTGTACAGACCTCTTGGTCTTTGATATATGTTGACATTGTGGGAAGTTGATGCTGGGTCGACATCGGGCCTTACAGACTAGACTTTTGTGTTAAATGCCGTCATTTTCATCTGACGACGATACAGCTCACCAATCCCCAGTGTACGAGTTGTCACAGCGACACAGCTCACCAATTACCAATATACGAGTTGTCAGAGCATTTCCATCATAGCTCTCTAGATTTGTATCTAATACCGCTTATGCCGGTGCTAGGGGCCGTGTGGTCATGTCATCCAATTTACCACATGAACAGGTACAATAAAAGCGTACCTGAGATACAACACATATCACGAATTGTTAGGCTCCTGGTTTGTGCTTTAGAATAGATTAACCAGAAGACTATACTGCGAAGTCATGTGGCTCTGTCAGTATGTCGGCACCTCTTCCCACTTCCCTTATATGCGTTGTAATTTGTACTGGAACAGACCCTCCGAAGTGACGAATGCTGATATCTCCTTCGCACGATCTGTCAGTGGAACTTGCCATAATCCTTTCAGAAGATCAAACTTTGACACAAACTTGGCACTTCCCACTTTATCAATGCAATCGTCATGGCGTGGAATAGGGAATGTGTCTGTTTTGGTCAATGTGTTCACCTTTCTGTAGTCAGTACACATCCTGTAACTGCCATCTGGCTTTGGAACGAGGATACAAGGTGAACTCCAGTTACTACTACTTGGTTCAATGAAGTCATTGTCCAATAAATACTGAATCTCATTTTTTCAGATAGTTTTGTTTAATGGGTTCAAACGATATGGGTGCTGCTTCACTGGATTAGAATCTCCGACATTGACGTCATGTGAAATTTTATCAGTCCGAGTGGGGATATCTGAAAACAAATGTTCATATTCACTGAGCAGAGTTCGAAGTTCTTCCCGACGCGCTGGTTCGAGATGACACAACTTGGAATCCAAATTAAGTAGAATGTCAGAGTTCTGTAATTTCGCCGCTGTCATGGGCTCTTCACAAGTTTCATTATTATTAGGGTCAGAACTAACTACACTTACAGTGTGTACAGTACTGTTAGCGCTATCTCTGTCTATGTATAACTTTAACATATTTACATGACATAACTGTTTGTGTTTACGCCTGTTAAGAGTCTGAATTACATAATTACGGTCACTTAATTTCTTTTCAATGACATAAGGACCATAATATTTAGCCTTAAGTGGATTACCACGAATAGGCAGAAAAGTCAGTACCTTCTCACCGGATATGAATCTTCGTTTAAGGGCATGTTTATCATACATTTTTGTGCTGACTTTAAATTTGACATTGCCAAATCACGTGCTTTAGTCAACCTGGTGCGAAAGTCCGACACATATTATAAGAGACTACATGAGTCATTATCACTGTCTAAGAACTTTTCCTTTAGCAGTTTAAGTTATCCTCTAACTCTATGACCAAAGACTAATTCAAATGGACTGAAGCCTAAAGACTCTTGAACAGACTCTCTAACAGCAAACAATAACAAATGTATGCCTTCATGCCAGTCTTTCTCAGTGTCAAAACAATAAGTCCTAATCATGTTCTTTAATGTCTGGTGAAACCTTTCTAATGCGCCTTGGCTTTCTGGGTGGTATGTAGATGATTTGTACTGCTTTATTCCCAATTCATGCATGACTTCTTGAAAAATTCCTGACATGAAATTATATTCCTGATCAGACTGAACGGACTGGGATAGGCCGACAAGTGTGAAAAACTTAACTAAGGCCTTAACAATAGATTTTGCCTAAATATTCCGTAAAGGAATGGCCTCAGGGAATCTGGTTGAAACACACATGACTGTTAACACGTATTGATTGCCTGACTTTGTTTTTGGTAATGGACCAAAACAATCTATAATTACAACACATATAAGGGAAGTGGGAAGAGGTACCGACATACTGACTGCGTCATATGACTTCACAGAATAGTCTTCTGGTAAACCTATTCTAAAGCACATACCAAGAATCTAACGATTCGTGATATGTGTTGTATCTCAGGTACGCTTTTATTGTACCTGTTCATGGGGCAACATGGGTGATATGACCACACGGCTCCTAGCACCGGCATAAGCGGTATTAGATACAAATCTAGAGAGTTATGATGGAAATGCTCCGACAACTCGTATACTGGTAATTGGTGAGCTGTTTCGCTGTGACAACTCGTACATTGGAGATTGGTGAGCTGTATCGTCGTCAGATGTAAATGACGGCAATTAACACAAAAGACTAGTCTGTAAGGCCCGATGTCGACCCACCATCAACTTCCCACAAATGCCAACATATATCAAAGACCACCCTACTAAATCACCCTATCACCCTACTAAATGCTTCCGCAAATGCAGGGATTGGTTGTAGAGGGGCCTTTGGTATGGCTTGGTTTCGTTTTCCTACCATTCCTACAAAATTCCGTAACATCTTTCTTTAAATTTGGCCAATAGAAATGATTTAGAATTTTGTAATATGTTTTGTTAACACCTAAATGGCCTGAAATAGGTGTTTCATGGGCTAGTCTGAGGATATCTGACCGATATGAATTTGGTACTACAATCTGATACTTAACTGCCCACTCATCATCAGGTGACACATCTGGGGGTCGACATTTGCGCATAAGAACACCATTCTTACAAAAGTAACACACAGGCTCTTGAGTTACATCACACTCATCAATGACCCTGTCAAACAGCTTGTAAATGTCCTTGTCACTATGCTGTTCATTAACCAGCCGTGATTTTGAAATTTTGCCATTAGAACATTCCAATTGCTATCAAAATTTGGCTTATCAGCTTCATCATTTGAACACACGAAAGTGTCGGTCAAACAAACGTCATCTTTAAGGTGGTTCATGCCTGAAACGACGTCGGCGACGTCATTACACAGGGTTATTTCCCCTGTAATAACTCCTCCAACGTCGGACTTTGACTTTTCTTATAAGCGACGTTATCAGGGGAGGTAATGCTGTCGCCAATATTAGGAAACTGTGGGGATAGGGTCACTCAAAGCATTTTATATAAAAAAGTAGATCGAAGATCCCCATTTTTTATTTGATTAATAAAAAGAACGTCACTAACCTGCTTGGGTATAGATCTTGAAGTGAGGAAACCACTGGGCTTTTCAAAGGCTTGATCTTGTTGTTTTCTTTTCAATTTAAAACAATTATCCATTAAATGGCCGTCCTTCTTACAATAATTGCAAACGCGAGATTATTTTGAGTGTTAAAAGTGGGTGACTGAGACTTTGTGTTCGACCTTTGTAACTGGGGTTAAAAGTTTTACGCCCTGAGAAAGAACTATGTTTGTTACCTGAGAAATTAGACTGGAATGAACTTGGCCTAACAGCATTGACAAATGATAATTTGTGTGTCAGAGCGTGTTCGTCAGCAAAACGTGCTGCCTGATCTAAAGTGTTTGCATTCTTTTCATCAAGAAATGTTCTAATATCACCATGAATACACCTTTTAAGTTCCTCTACCAGCATAAGCTGTCTAAGGCTTTCAAATTGGTTGTCAATTTTAACCGAGGCACACCACATATCAAATAACTGTTCTTTTGAACGAGCAAATTCTACATGAGTCTGAGAGTTTTCTTTTTCACAACTACGAAACTTTTGTCTATAGGCTTCAGGAACTAATTCATAACCTTTAAGGATTAAATCCTTCACTATATCATAATTTGATACTTGATCTACCGTCAATTAAATGTAAATGTCCCTTGCCTTTCCGATCAAAACACTTTAAAGAAGTGAACTCCAATTCTCTGTTGGTCAGTTTAAATTTTCAGCAATTTTCTCAAAATGCAGGAAATATTTATCAACTTCTTTTTCCTGAAATGGTGGGACAAGACGTATTTGACGAGCCGCATCAAATTTTGATTGTGATTGGGGGAATTTAATTCCATATGCTTCATTTCTAACTGAAACTGTCTTTCTTTCTCTTTCTCTCTTTCCTCTTTTTCTAACTTTTCTCTCTCTAATTCTAATTTCTTTAATTCCAGCTGATGTTGCAATTCTAATTTCCTTATTTCCAAATCATCAGCTTTTTCCACAGCTAAATCAAAATCACTTTCATCCCAAATTTGTTTGCTAAGAAAATGTTTAATAATGAGTTTCTTAATTTCTTGCTTTCTCCGAGATGTTTTAACTTTAATTTGTAGGAATTTACACAGCGCGAACAAATCCTCTTTGCGTAGTTCGTTAAATTCCTCCTGACTAGGCTCTAAGGCAAACTGTGCTGGGTCAAATGACATGATGATAGTGTACCCCTGACTTCACAAATTTAGACAATGTTGTAAAGCTGTATCAATTTAGACCTATGTTGCAAAGCTGCCAGCTGATCAATAATGTAAACAAATACTCCTGGACGCCAGGCCCTCAATTTCTGTTACGTCAACAAAGCGTAAGCGAAAGATTTGTGAAGTCAAGGATTAACAATCAAATATTTACTTACAATACTAAAATCATATACAATTTAAGTAAGGTTAATACAACAAATAAATATGTGAAATATAGTCTTACTGTTCAATGCTATACCGGTGTGCACTTTAGAGTCCTTGTTGACGCGCACAAATCACGTATAATGGTAATCCAACACTGCTCAGTTGTAGTCCCAGTAAATGTCCAATATCCAATGTCCGTTAACAAATAGCGTATGTTATGCAGCAGCCAAAAGTTAATACACAGGAGTAAATAATCCAGCAGTCCGTAATTACAGGCAAAGGTAAAATCCAGATAGTAACACAGTATAACAGACCCACATAAAAGCCAGTTTGAATTCCCTGCTGAATGACTGACTGATCCGCTATTTATACTCTATGAGGCATTCCAGATCATTCTACCAATTAAGAAGCTTCTAGAATACACAGCATTGCAGCATCATCTGACCTAGATACAATTTGCATTAGTGTTCCTGAAAGCTCTAAGTGATTGACCCACATAATAATACGTAAACAAACTTGCGTCGGCTTCCAGAAACATCCACAATGTCTAATAATAGACTACAATACCATGACACGAGTCTGATGCTACCAAAGTCACATAACGTTCGCCCTGCGAATTAACATAGGAATTTTAAGTATTTATGGACATTTGATTCCAAAAATAATTTCCTCACTGCTTTACAGTCAGCAGAAACTATCCTTTCTCTCTGGATGGTGTCTCGTCTGCAGTCCCTGATTTTCAAAATATACTAACATCTGCATCTAACAATTCCCTAAAAATAAAATACTTTTCCAATAGGGTTAAAACGAAGAAGCAACGACACTGGCATGACGCTGATTGTAATGTTGTGAGATCAATTATGTTCAAAAGTCTCGCTAAATGCCGGAGATACCCATTTAATAAACAATTCCTTACAGAATATTATAGGAATAAGAAAGCTTATAACAGGCTAGCTAAATTTAAAGAAACTTACTATAGGTCCAAAATTCTGAATGAGCTTGACAACTTGGCAACTTCTAACCTTTCTGAATATTGGCGACTGATTAGATCCTTAACAGAAGATAAACCTCATTTAGACAATGCGACATTGACATAAATACCTGGCACAAACATTTTACTTCACTAAACGAGGACAAGACGGAAAATGACACCTTTCATTCTAACATTCAATCTGCATTATCTTCCTTTCAATCAAATTCTAATATCAACTCTGAAATCAATCATCCAATAACATCAGCAGAATTTAGAGAAGCGCTTGGTAAACTCAAAACTCATAAATCTAGTGGCCAAGATCACATTCTAAATGTGTTCAGGTTTTAGTTTAATTGATCATTATCTTAAATTATTCGACCTGGTATTTGATTCCGACAAATTTCCTCAAGCGTGGAATACATCTTATATTACCCCATTATATAGAAAGGGGGATAAATCGGACCCCAATAATTATCGGGGTATTGCACTGGGAAGCCGCATTAGTAACATATTTCTCTCTATTATCACTAACAGAATATCCAATAACTTAGAGAATAATAATTTACTCAATGAAGCCCACTGTGGCTTCCGCACTGATCACCGAACAACAGATAATATTTTTATTCTCCGCACACTCATTAATAAATATAAGATTGCCAGGCGGAAACTCTTTGTATTACATGTTTTGTAGATTTTTCCAAAGCTTTCGATACTGTCTGGAGATCTGGGCTTTTCCATAAATTATTAAAACATAATATTAATGGTAAAATCTTTAACCTCATACAAAATATGTATACGTCTATTCAATATATTATCAAGACCAACTACTCCCTCTCAGACCCCATCTTATCTGAAAAGGGCGTTAAACAGGGCTGCAACTGTAGTCCTGTGTTATTCAACATATACCTGAATGATTTATGTGCTTATCTAGAAAGTAAAAGTGCACCCAGCCTTGAGCAATGCAAAGTTCCGCACCTGCTATTCGCAGATGATCTTGTTTTACTGTCAACTAACCGTTCAGGCCGCCAAAGAAATCTAATTAATCTGCAAACATTTTGTTCAAATTGGAAATTATCTGTAAATTCTATAAAAACTAAAGTTGTTATCTTTAATGATACCATTAAAGGTAGCCAGAAAAACTACACATTCACTTATGACAACCATTTCATATAGATATTGTACCAACTTAATCTTATCTCGGGATTCTTTTTAGCTGTAATGGTAATTTCAACTCGGCTGTCAAGATATTGAAGAACAAATCACTCCGAGCTTGGTTTAAGTTGCGCTCAAACCTTACCACTGATAATAATAGTCCTACATACGCATATGCCTCTGAGGTCTGGAGAAATCAAATCATTAGAGAAAAACCTGACTTATATGTATTTGCCTCCTGGGACAGATTTCTCTCAAACCAAACAACTATACAAATGTGTGAATCTATAGTGCATGTCCCAAAGAGGACAAGCAATATTGGTTCAGTTGCTGAACTAGGTGTATATCCGAGGTCCATCTGTTGATATTATAATCACAACGGTGAACTACTGGCTCCGACTGGAAGAGTTAAACCCTCCCCGCCTGCTATATAAAGCTTATGTAACAGATAAGTCCCTCGGTCATGCAAGCTGGTCTTCCAACATTCACCATATATTTCAATCACTTAACCTGTCAAATTACATCGATACTTTTCGCCCATCAAACAAAGTTTTGAAACAAACTCTAAACACAAAATTAACAGACACATTCAACGAGATACTTCTGTACATCACCAGACAGCAAACTTAGTACATATGGTCAAATTAAAACCAAACTAGAATCCCCCCCCTCCATCTTCTCGTTCTGAAAGATCTTGAATTACAAACATCTCTAATCGCCCTCAGATCAAGTACTACTGACTTGGAAATAGAAAGAGGGCGTTATTCTAAGACACCTTTACCATGTCGACTTTGTAAACTTACCCTTAACAAAATTGAAGATGAGTGGCACTTTCTTCTTGAATGCCCTCTCTACAAACCACAAAGGCGTCAAGTAATGTGTACTATAATAACTTCAACCTCCTGTTCTTGATCTAAGCTTGCATGGTATATTTAAATTATTTCTTAATCCTTCAACAGAGCTATCTATTGCTACTGGTAGATTTATTTATTGTTGCTTTCAAATAAGAAAGCTTTCATATATATATAACTTATACTAGTACTACAACAATGGACTTAATATATATATACTCTATTTTTTGTCATCTTTATCCTTCCAAGTGTTACCAGTGAACTGACTGAAAGTGGCATGCCATAACCCCTCCCTCTCTTAGATCATAAGTTGTTATATTTACCTTTACCTAATACATGTTTTCGTGTAAATTATTCGGTACAATAAATTGAAAAGGTCATTCTCACGGAAAGGCACATTTTCACTTGGAGAAATATCTCAAAATCAAGATCACCAATGACTAAAGAATTTGATTTCAACAGAGTCTCCAATGACAAAACTCTTTATAACGCGTACAATAAATGCAAACATTCCGAATATTAAACTTTTCGTAACACTTAAAGGTGGAGTTGTCTTCAAAGATGTCACTGATGTTACACAGGAATGATCAGTAGATTGAGCACTAAGAGGACAGAAATAGGCAGATACACACATGCTAGGCAATACATTGCGTGTAACTATGACTAATGATGAAAAAATATTGAAGTTGAGAAAACAAGTTTGTTTTTAATATCCTAATTATGCTACCTATAGCTCACCAAAATCAGCCAATTGGACCGCATGTATCAACCATTCATGTTGATTATGTATAATAAACCTATTTATTCTTGATGCTGACTTTCTACTAATCGAGTTTGTTTCTTTTTCAAAATATGGGACAACTTAAACAAGTGTTTCAAACTTTCTAGACGATTCTTGCATCCGTAACACCAGTGACAATTCGGTAACACAACTGACCTCGTGTAACACGTACCACTGATTAATTTGTTCATAGACGCAAAAATGCAGTTGCGAGTGAAGAATATTTAGGGGCAAAACACGTATATAGGAAACGCCTTCTGATAAAACTGCTTCTTCTTCTTCAAATATTTAACCAACGGAAATGTAACGCCAGTGATCTCGAGTAACACCACATACCTCGATCGTGTAAGTGAAAGCTATTTAGGGGAAATACACGTATACGTCATGTATGACAAGACTCCTTATAACTTAGTATTATCTGGAAGAAAGGTAAATTTAAGTTGTGCTTGGAGCACAATCATCGTTATTGTCAATGGTGTTACCGTACAAATAGTAACACCACTGACAGGTAACACCACTGACATTTTGGAAGGAATTAGGACTACCGTAATTGTTGCTCCCTCGTATATTGTCTTCACGGTCCAAAAACAATGCTTTTGTAATTCATACGCACATTTCTTTATTACCAGTTAATATTTTAACTCAGGAGCCACGCCATGTTAATCCTTACACGTAACATCAGTGACCGATAATAAACGTACGCTGAACATTTGGAGCTAGAAATGACTGAAATACTGAAAAGAGTTTCATAAAACACATCGTATGGAATCTCAAGTTTACCCGCGCTTGGAAAAGAAGCCGGCTGGTCGCAAAACTTTGTTTCTAATTTGAGCGTTCGCTTTTTGGCTCCGATTTCAGTTTACAGTAACACCAGTGACCCGAAAACTAGTGACAGACCTTTGCCCATGCCATTTTCACAAGATAATGTGCCCTTGTAAACAATATATTCAGATAGTGAAAGAACAGATGCAGCTGGGTGCCAAAAAGGTAGAATAATGTAGAACAAAAGAATTTCTGGCAACTTTATCGTGGTATAAAACAGGTCTATTTTTCTGGCAACTTTATCGTGGTATAAAACAGGTCTATTTTACCCTAAATTGTGGTTTTTGGTGAAATTTTACCCGAAAGGTTGCAATAAGTTATTCGTACTCTACTAATTGAATACTACGAACAATCTGAATTTTTTCCAGTCGTACGGTAACTCACCGTTACATAACAGGCAGTTTACCTTATGTAACATACCGTTACATATTGGCCGTTATAAGATTGGGTCGAGTGACACGAATTGCGCCTTTCCTTGATGACCCGAAATTGAAATTGAAAATTGTAGCTGGTAATGAAATATTGACGAAAATGGTAGCCATTATGAAATTCTTGCTTTACGTAAATTTTAGAGTTATTTTTTTATTAATTTGTTGTCGTGAATGGGCCAAAAATGCCTACGACCCTGTGAACGAACTTCGAGCTGTGCATTCCATTCCCATTCCGAAGAGTTTAGCCCACTTTTGGAGGCACGAGTATTTATTTCATGAATAATCTGTACTCTCAAATTCGAGTTCATATCGTCCACATGTAAATATTGACATTTACTGTGCGTAACAACATAACCAAGCGCACATATCGCATAATCGGCATCCAAGAAAACAAATAGGTCTATAGCTTGTGTTGGTATCTACAACATGTCTGACGGGTGTGACCGAGAAGCATATACACATTCATCCAACATTGTGGCGTGATCCTGGCTGTTGAATATTCATGCCCAGTTGTTGTGGCTGTTCTGGTGAAAGTATGACATTGCTATACGAAATCATCGTTTAAAAATAACAACTTAAACTTGAAAAAGTATGAGAAAAGCGTAGATATAAATTAAAATCATTGCTTTTCGTGTACAACATTTTCTGTTTTACAGTTAAATGTTGCACCAAATAGTTTTTGACAATAATTCGCCGTGGGCGTACCACCATATTAAGGGAACAGCCAGAAAGAGCGGTTTCGAGTCACCCCGTATGGCTTCAGCATAATTGTGTGGCTTCGCGCCTTCGTATGACGACGGAACTGTATGCTAGCAAACTTTAATTCGGTGAAAGATTGTTGTTCGTTCAGTATCATATATTGGTCGCAATATAGTTGACAGTTACCATTAGGCAGTGGACGAAGGAATTATGAGGAATTGTCTGTGGAAGGAAGCGTGTTTATTATTATGTTTTCTACTTGTATGTCTGTGTCTTTCTGAAGTGAACGGTAAGTCCGTGGGAGTGTCGGATAACCGAAATTACGAGCATGCCTGCAGTGCATACTTGTAGTTTGTGACCCGACTAGAATGTGTGAGAGTGCTGTATGAAAGCTCACACAACAACATGGATATTCAGTTTTACTTCATTTGTGCCATTGATGTACAGTGTAATTAATGATAATGTTGTCGATTTTAGTTACAAACACGTGGTGTTACAACGGTCATCGGCCCTGAAAAAGTTCGCTGTCATCAGCCACAATGACCTATCGATAACTTATCATTAGAATCTATGACTGCCTATTAACTACAATCTGTCCAAGTGGTGCTTGAAGTTTATTACTACCGGTACTGTTATGCCCAACAATGTAATCTTGAATTGTTATCACTATTCGTTCGAATATACTCCGAATGGGCGTGCGTTTAGCAGTTTAGGTGGACTCCTCCGTTTCATTTTCAATGTTTCACGGCCTGTATGTGTCGGGTTTCAACAATTTAGCCGATGTCGAAAAAACAACAGCAAAAAATTAGTCTTGCAAATAGTGACATTTTTGTTAATTTCAGCAGCAGGTGATTGTCCTAAGGGACAGTTTCAGTGCAATAATGGGAACTGTATACCAATAAATTGGAGGTGTGACGAGGACGATGACTGCGGCGACAACTCGGATGAAGGAGAAAATTGCGGTGAGCGTCTATTTCGATATCTGCAATATTTTGTACAGTTTAATAATTTATTCACATGAAGTTGACGAATTTTACTGGTAATTTTATATGGGGTATAACTATCGTATTTCATTGATAGTCTACCCATTTCCAACTGATGTAGATATCGTCCGCGCATTGAGGCTGGGGTGGGAATGGGTGTGCTCGAGGTCAATACGGACAGCGAAAACTGGGTTATGTTTGACCATACAACAATGCACGTGTCTGTAGGTGCCGGGTTTTAGTTATGTGGAGTGGGCGTAGCCAGGTATATCGACCATCATAGTAAGATATTCTGGTCAATGAAATCTCAAATTGTTCTCACGTCATTCGTATCCTCGTCATTGATTGGCTCAAAATATATCTGCTGAGGTAAGTTAGCTGTAGAGGACCAATAGAATTTCGACTGAAGGCTGGGTTGACAAACTGGTGATCATTGCCTTTGTGAACAGTAGCTTTTCAGTTGCCAGGAAAACATTGAAAGAATGTTTTCTATTTGGGCCATTATGATTCATAATTAGTAATAAGGGTTTCCTCATTATTAATGATGAATTAATGCATTGTGCTCATATTTGAAAAAGATTGCCAAATTCTCAAATTGCTAGTAAGAGCCTATGGAAAATATCTTACAATTCAATTCTTTATTTCAAACAGACTACAATTGCAGTTGGTTATTCCTAATAATCTTAAGCAGTGAGAACTGGTGTGAATGCTGCATGAGATGTTATCTGCATCACAACAAATTGTCCATATAATCACCCATTTGAAGCAATAAAAATAAACATTATCGAGTGAAACAAAAAAAAAACCCCAAAAAATAAAAAACGCAGAGCGATGATTAAAAATTAAGTATTTTGTGTGGGACCTCATCCTGAAAAGAAGTATATTTTCTGTGGTCAGAACCAACCTAAACCATGATAATTCAGCTTTTCATGTGTATATTACAGGATAGAAAAGTTCAAAATTGCCTTGCAGCTTTCCATTGTTATTCTCTGTTCTGACCAATTGAGAATTCAATAGCGTGGGCATCACCTGAATTTCTTGAGATTTCTTAATAATAACTGGCAGGGATACTGAATAAAATTTGGGCACTTTGAGGGGATCATTCGCACCAAAGACCCACCCTCCCCCAATCGACACCCATGGGCAGCTCATTGGAAACTTGGTTAAAAATAGTTTATTGCAAATTTGGTCACAAGTGGTTGTCAATTAATTTCATGCATAATCGGTGTTACGTGTGACTTTATATTGGTATAATACTGGTTATTGTTCATGCTAGCTTTTTTATCTAATTTGAGCTAGGACATCGTTTAATTTACAAAATCCTGCAGCAGCTGTTATATTAAAATTATAACACTTGGTGAATGTATTCAACTAATATGAGATCAGTGATTTAACAGTTGGTAACTTTAATTCTCTGTCTCTCTCCATTTGGTTAATTTGTATTGTTTTCATATTTTCTCATGCCACTAGCAGGCTGTGGAAAAAGAGAGGTATATATTTAAAAGAAACTTGTGCTGGAAGTGTGGGTTAAAAAGAAGCCATACCACCACATTGTTCATTTTTTATACCCGCTATCTACAGGTATTAAGTAGAGTGCAAATATAACCGCTTGAAAGTTTTTAAATTTGTACTTTTTGTATTCAATAATACAAAATCCTTCTGCAATGCCAGGCTAAACTATGTATCTATATTTATACATGTGGAATGATAAGTCTTGGGCAGGAGTGTTTATGTTAGTCTGCTATGTCGGTCAGAAATAGGATTTGCTGTTTTTGCTGTCAGCGGATCTGTTTGCAAGCCTGTCACTGGCACTGAGCCAGCAAACCGCATGTGTAATTGTTTTACTTCCCCTGGATATCATGATGAAGTGTTCAGAGGATGAGCTCCCCTCCCCTACATTTCCAAACTTGACACTCCTTCAGGCCTTGCATTTTGATGGGACTGATTAACTCAGGCCCCATGAAAGACCCTGTGAGTAACTTTAGCACAATTCCATCGGTGGCATAAGCCAACCACTGGCTATTTTATTTCCTTTTTTATGATTTTATTCTTCGGTTCATTTTATTTCTACATCAGCCAATTGGTTCACTTGAAATCGACCCCCACGGTGAGCAAATCGGCCACGGTAACAGCTAATACCAGGCCTATCAAAACAACACCCTGATTGCTAGAATCCAAGACCTTCTCCTTGTTCATATACTAGTTAGTGAAGATATTTTTGTGATTCAGCATGTGATAGTGAATATTGTATATATTATGTTTTCTAGTTTTCTGCATAGCTGTGTTGAGACATTATTCGATTCTGTTGTGTTTTTATAGCTCCGCAGACATGCCATGGTTCTGACTTCCGATGTGACAATGGCAAATGCATTCCGGAGAGATGGTACTGTGACCATGATGATGATTGCCAGGATGGGTCTGACGAGAAATCTGAGACCTGTGGTAAGTTATCCTACAAACAGTGGATAATACGCTTCATGCCTTTGCTGGTGTGTTGGCCTCTGTAAATGTTTGGTCGCTTGCATTGACCCCTTATCACCGATATTAATCTTCCTGTTCTTGGTAAGTAATGTAGGCTGTAGTAGTAGTAGGCTTGTCTTGTCTTTTGGTTAAGGGGGTTGAAATTAGAATTGGGGAGGGGGACCTGTGTTTTCAATAAGGTGGTATAGGCATCAGAGGTCATACATCTGTAGCTGGATATTTTTTGTAGCGGCCGTGGGGTGGGGGTACATTTCAAGCTTCAGGTTTAAAACCACTTTGTTAGGGCTCGTTTTTATCCCATTTTTGCCTCATTTTTACAGTTCCTTTGATTCTTTCCTATTTGCAGAAAAGAAAGAGTGTGGCGTGGATCATTTCTCCTGTGGTAAAGGTGTCTGTATTCCCATCCAATGGAAATGTGATGAGCAGAAGGACTGTCCTGATGGAAGTGACGAGTTGGGATGTGGTGAGTTACCATGGTTATGTACGAAGTAAATGTTAACCTGTCATAAAATTCCTCCAAGTCTGTTAACAATGGCTGACTGCTCAATACAATTTTGTCAAGGTTGCGAATAGTTTGACTAATCTATCCAGCATTCTGGACAGAGCTCTGGAATTAAACTGAAGGATCTTACATAATATGATGGATGTTTAGATGACTTTATCCCTACCATAAAGATGATCCGGTCGTCTCTACTGTTCAGGGTTTATTCTCTTCATCTTCTAGAGCTGAAATAAAGAGTTTTCCTTATACATGTATGTAGATACAAACATGTATTCAAAATTGATGTAGTCTTGCTCTTCACTTTTTTTCTCTCAAGAGTTTCTGTTGTTCTTGTCATTTCAGCCGCAATAAAGTGTCCAGATAATGAGTTCCCGTGCCATAATAACAAGTGTATATCTAAAAGGTGGACATGTGACCAGGAAGATGACTGTGGTGATAACTCGGATGAATTTGGATGTCGTAAGTAATTACTATTAACCCTTGTCCTGTCGACTCAGGATATATCCGTTGGCAGACTGTCATGTTCCCAGTGTCGACTACGGATATATACGTTCAGTGTGACCATTGCAAGTTGGTCCACTTTCAAAACAATTTGGAGCCGCGTGTGGGAAAAATCGAACCAAACACGGCTCAGGCCTTGCATTTTGACGGGGCCGATCGGCCCCGGCCCCGTGATCGACCCCGTGAGCACTTTTCACGGGGATTATTCATCGGCCCCGTCAAATCAGTCCAGTGAGTATATTCCCATATCTTCCAGGGTTTCATAGAAGTCCAAATTTTTGCCACCGGATACTGAAAATTCAATATTTTTTTCACCTGAATTGAGTATTTTTACGTTTTTGTCGCCGGCCGACAGACTTCTATTGAGTTTATTTCTAATTTTGCAACCGCCATGAGTAATGTATATAACAAATTTTCATACGACCATCAATGGAGCCTGTCAATACCGCTATGTATTTGAATTGTGAAAATAAAGCAACAAACAGATAATTTAACATCTTCAGTTTTATGTTCTTAATTTACCAAGGTCTAAGATACCATCTATTTTCAGCACATTATGTCACATTGTGGATGTCAACAAGACAAGATTACACAAGGCAATTCAAATTAATTTTTAAAATTACAAACTTAGTAATTTTGAATGAAATCGATGTATCAGTTCCTGGCTTGCAAATGATGTCCAATTTAAGTATGCAAGTTTTGAAACGTTCCAGCTACGCTGATTAAAAACCACTTGGATCTGGACCAGACTTCCTTTTCAAAATCTTACATTATAATTTTTGCGTGGAAATTTCAACTTTTTCAAAAGATTTGATGTGAAATTTGGCAAATATTCGGACTAAAATTAAAAGTCCAGTACAACTCCAGGGTTAAATTCAAAAGAGAAATTAAAAACAGAGAGATGAAAAGACAATGCAAAAAAAAATTACACGATTGAAGACAAGCAACTGCAGCTAGTCCTTGGCGACCATAAACTCATAAAAATGAAATGAAGAGAGAATTCTGTTTGAAAAGGCACACAATTTTGTAAACTATTGCGCGAAGGCAGCTGGCTCACTTTCGATAGGATCATGCGGACTCTAGAGAGATACATAAGTTTACCATGTTTGGTTATTGAAGGCTGCAATTAAGTGCCAAACAGTTTGACTTGACCACCCTTATTGGAAGAATGAATTTGCCAATAACGTTTGACCTAAATCATGTAAATGCAGTACGCCAGACTTTTGTTGATGGGGCAGGCATTTGAAATGTTTCTGTGCTGCCCTAATGTGGGACACTTGTTTCAGGATAATAGACAGATCAGTTAAATTCAATGCCAGAAAATGGATGCCTAGTCTAGTAATTTTAAAAATCAACTTCAGTTGTTTTGGTTTGTTTGCACCATGGAGGTAATAATCGGATCCGATTTTACCTCCATGTTTGCACCATCTCATTAAATTTTAAAAAAGTTTTGACAGTATAAAAAAAATTCAAGTCTTTATGTATCTTCAAATCACAGAATGATCTAGTCAGGTTTATATTGTGGCTAAATCAGTTCGCTGTCTTTGAATTATCCATTCAAACGTTATTAACTACGGTACAATCAAACTTTGGTTTCAGTTTCAACATCGTACAATGCGTACATGCGAACGACATGCCAGTTTCTTTACAACAACAACCCGACAAGATCGTTCAGCTTTGAGTGAAAACAAATGCCCTATGCGAAGATTACATCGTCTCCTTTATGATAAATACTATTCAGCGATGGTCAGATATTTACCAGTCCATTCCAAGGAGAGTTAGACATCTTTGGGGGCTTATTCATTCCCACGTGTCAAACTTTCCCAGCAATTTTTTTTCCGCCACACAACGCAATTCGGAAACCTCCACATACATTTAGTATGAATACAGGCTTTAGGGTTACCGACGGCATGACCCCGATAACAGTTCGGGAAACGGACATAAATAATTAGCGGTCGGCCAACCGAAGTTTAACTGAGCGGCCCTACCGAATCACACGGAAATGACCGAAGATGTCGACCTATTTTTCTGGTATTCCCCATTTCTCGATTGTTTGTCCGCAATATCTTTCGATTATAAATTACGAAATTACGAAGTATTGGCCTTTGGAGACTTCAGTTTTTTTCCAAAATTTCAGTTTTTCCCTTCTAAAACACTCAGACTTCAGTTTTTTGGTGGCAAAATTGAGTTTTTACGGGAGTTTTGACACCGAATACCGGTGTCAAAACACGACGTGTATGAAACCCTGTCTTCATGGAATAAATCTAATCCTAGTACTGTGTCTTCTGTCTTGACGACTTGTGCTTGGGCCAAGAAAGAAAATATGTCTATTTTCTGGTTTAAATACCCGACCGAGTCTAAATAAATCGTGCGAGTCTAATAATTTTATCAGCAAATTCCAACGAAATCACTACGAAGGCTGCGTTTTACAACAACAACAACCATAAAGCGGCGCGACTACTGTCAGCATACTGTAAAGTGTGACGTGACTGCAGAGCAGCATGGCATGGCGGCCGGTTGACGCAAATAAAGCACCTACTTCTAGGTCGGGAATCGAGAAATCAGCAACGTGATTACGGTTCAGTCGACCTGATCATGTTTATCAGGACAATTTTAAACATATTCTCCATCAACTTCGAAAGAAATCAACTGATTTTATGGCTTGAAATGGCGTTTGTTGAAGCAGTGTTTCGTGGACACGGTAATTTGCAAGTGGTTTCGTTTTCAGCGAAATCGGCGACGACACAGTCCAAGTCGCCGTCAAAGTCTAACCGACCGGTACCATTTCTCCGCTAAAAAATCCAAAATTTCCCGACTGTTTTATTATGAATGCATTGCAATGAACCCCCAAGATTCAAGCAAGTAATAATTCTTCGTTTTTTTAGAAATGGCGTGTTCAAATCGTTGTACGATCCAGTCTTGTTTCTCAAATTGCTCGAATTAGATAGGCGCTGGTACAGATCTCCATGATGTTCAAATTAATTTCCCATTTCATTTTATGGGATACGGACAAAACCCCAGTGGACAAAACACCAACGGACAAAACACCTGTTGTCAATTTTTTTCTTCTGGCTTTTCCAGAAAATATGTGCACTCCCCCTATGGAAGGCACTGGAATTCCACATGGAATTTTGTATTTTTCATTAAAAATCCTTGAAATTTTACAGGGAAATTTTATCATTCCTGAGGGGAAATCCTTGGAATATATTGTTTTGCATATCAAGTTAATAAATTAAAACGATACTCGTTTTAGTGGTAATTGAAAACAGCAGTCAAAACACATTATTGGCAATTCTTATTTCTACAATATCAGTAGGCTACAATAACTGGTTGCAGCAGAAGTCGTTGAAATATTAAGATTTGCTGGATCCAGTAAAGATAAAAATACCAACATGGAGGGTTTTTCTTTTATTCCTCTATTTTTTTGGTGATACCGGTACTTATAATATCTTTTGAATATATGAAAATATGGGGGAATATATGTTATGAGGGTGAAAGGGGGGGGGGGGCGATATGTCCTGGGAGAATATGTTAAAGTGGGTGGGAATGTTGTACAATCAAGAATAATTTGTAGAGCATTGTATATGGGACAGGAGTAGGCTACTGGACATCAAAATAAAATTTATTTCCAAACAAAGGTTTGGTTGATATATGACCAATAATACATTGTCATGTGGTGAAATTTGAAATCGGCCCCGATGGCCAAAAATCAGCCCCGTGACCCTGCAAGACGGGGCCTATTGATCAGCCCCGTCTTATTTCTAGAATGCAAGGCCTGACGGCTCACACCATTTAAAACATATTATTTCACGAAATATTTCACGCAAGTTTGGTGTTTATTTACTAAAAAAGACATCTGATTGTGTGAAGATAGTCTACAAATGTGAAACAGAGTGCCGTTTCTTCCGAAATGTTCGTCAAAACGTGTGAAAATGCACCTTGTTGACAAGGCTCTGCAATAAAAACCACACCGTAAATATCCATGTTCCGGGCATCAAATTGAAGGGCAATAACCCTGCTTTCATTTTCTCAGAGGTTATTTCTGGCATATAGTAGAAATACGTCGATTTTATTGGATAAAAATGCCATTCACTCCGAATCTGTAACGACCTCCCGCGAAAATACTGATCACCTGATGTAAACCCGACTTCCTGATTGGCCGAACTGTTTATATCGGTCAGTGCGCGTGAAGAAAACGTTCTTGAACTCAATGGCGGAGATGAGCTCGCCAAACGTCATGTAAACAACGGGATATTGACCCGTTTACGTGGAAGATTCAATAAATTTTCGATATTCATTATGCGAAGAGTAACCAGGAATACGTATCATGAGATCTAGAAGATTTTAGACGGTTAATTTTATTTATTCGAGATGAAGCAGAAAAAGACCGTCTATCGGTAGCAATCAGGACGTGATAAAATTACACACGCGAGTTTTCAGAACATTATTTTTGCCAAATTACGAGTCCTAAATATTTCTGATGCTCTACAATGCCAAATATTTTCTGAGTGTATGTTCAGTGGTTCAAAACGATGTATCATCCATCAAATACCATCCATTACTTCAATTTATTTATCGAATCCAACGACTTGACAGCCGCCGGTTTTTAGTCAATTCAGCTCTGCTTGACGGCATGGCACACAGAAGTCGACCAGCTATAGGACTGGCTGACAGGACTAGGGTTCAGATGTGAGTTGTGCATAGTTCTGTGCATGTGACAAGTTGGAAAGCCTCCAATATATGCAAAACATCTCTATTTTCCATGCATGGAGAACTGAAGAAAAATACTGAATGGACTGATTGTCATTGATGGAGCATATATGTCAATTATTGCCAATAGCTTCATCCAAGCATCTGTCCTTCCCTCTGTCTCGACTTTGTTTCTGAGCAGGATTGCTCAAAAACTATTCAACAGACCGCAACAAATTTTACTAAATCTCTTTATCTGAATTCTGAATTTTTAGGGACTTTTTTTTATACTTTTACCATCTGGGTGTAGTACATTACCATTGTTTCCCATCTTTGCAGCCAATGTGACCTGTTCGACTGGAGAGTTCATGTGTGGAGACAAGAAACGCTGTATCCCGGACCGGTGGCTTTGTGATGGAGACAACGACTGCCGAGACCGGAGTGACGAGAAGGCTTGCAACTCGACCCGCCAGTCGTTGTGTTCAGGAACGGAGTTCCAGTGTAAAGATTTGTCTGGGGAGTGTATTCACAGCTCGTGGTACTGTGATGGTGACAAAGATTGTACAGATGGTTCAGATGAACCAGATGACAGCTGTAAGTCTCTGCTCTAGCTCTTCCATCACATGTACCATAATATAACACATGTCAGACTAGAAAGTTAATCTTATGAAATTATTGAGGGCAGTTCTAGGAAATAATGTAGGGTTGTTCTAGGAAATATTGTAGGGTTGTTCTAGGAAATAATGTAGGTTTGAGGGGGTGTGGGGGGGGGGAGGCGGCAGTGCTATTGATATGTAATTTAAAGATTGAATCAGCCTCAAATCTAGACTGAAATCGATGTCTCTCAAACTGGTACAAAGTGAAACACATTTGACCACAAAAAACTGAACTTGTTTCTACCATTCATGAGAAAATAGAAAGAATTGATCTTTAAAAATCAACAGCATGGTATGCCATTTATTTTTCCATGGTCGTGTCAACAAGCGTATACACGTGTGGTGCATTCTACCAACGTATGCTATGCGACGTTGCCGAACCTTGGGCATGATCCATGACATTATCCCATAGCTGCAGCTGTTCAGCATTCAGATTCATGAGCGTTGCTACATCACTCGCACGTCACACAGTGACGACATTTTCCTCTCCGCGTACAACACACACAATGGCGAAACAGAAAACCTGTAGAAGCGGGCAGTTTCAATTTTCTCTGACCAGATATTCTTGCATTCGTTGTATATGGCTATCCCACTATCATCAAATATAATACATCTGATGCGTTAGCAGTCTTCTCTGCTGAAAAACGCGCAGGGGAGAGTTTAGAAAATCCATCAGTTTTTTGGCTGATTACATCTTTAATACTTTTGTTGGTCCGATGATTTCGTATTGATAACAGTGGGAAGAGGTGGATACAACTTTTAAGTGCCTGTTGCTTAATCAAAACATCCTTTCCTTGAATAGTTCGAACCACAGTCATCCAATATCATTGTAAATTTTGGTAGTGAGTATTATTTAGAAAGTATTGTTGGTCTGGCATGTTCTATTTTCATTCATTGACCACTAGCTTCTGAGAAAGAGACATTGACAAATCTGCATTTATATACTGAAGGTCAAGTAACATGTCGTCCAGATCAGTTTCGGTGTAAAGATGAGAACTATTGTATCAGTGGAGTTCTGGAGTGCAATGGTGACTACGACTGCCTGGACAGGTCTGATGAAGAACACTGTGAGTATAAAATTGGGATGATAATCTTCTAATTATTCTAACCTACCATCATGGTGTTAGCCAGAGACCGAATCTATTACCATGGTTTGGTGGTATACATGATATATGGTCCCATATTCCACAGCCCTGAATTGAAAGTTATAGCACAGAATCTCTCCAGTTCAAGGTTGTTCATTGGATGTATTTATTCAACAAGAGAAGACAAGAAAGGCAGAATGAAGCTCTATAAAAATATTTCTGATGTCGAGCAGTTTTAGTATATGTTATTAATGACGGCTCTATTCCTTTATTGCCACCCCTGTCACAGTTAATTACCTCCCTTTTGGCAATTTCATCAACCAGGGAACTGGGTAAAATGTATATGTATTAAATATGAATTATTTAACAGTTGATTTGTCGCAATGACCCGAGTGCTACATGCATGCACTCCCAGCATACTGCATCATGTCCATATCCGCTTTGCACATGACTTGCGTGTTCCAGGGGGGTGTGTCCCGTAAACATCCTTCTATAACGAAAGCTCATTACCATATCCCTTCGGGGGATCCGATAGCGGAGCTTACAGAGTGATGCAGTCTGGAGTCTCTGGGCATGCGTACTCACTT
>JAVTVY010000590.1:0-32783 GCA_036873755.1 Hanleya hanleyi
CCCCCTCTCCCTTTGCGCCATTTCTTGTATGCAACGATCATGTAGGTGATCTCTCCTAATCAGATGACTTGACAGGGTCAGAAAATCTGTTTCATATGATGAGAGTGACTCGAAAGAAAACGCCTTTCCTGCGGAGATCATCTTCATTTTATCCAGCCAATTTCTACGTTCCCACTTCGAAGTGGGAACGTAGAAATTGACTGGATAAAATGAAGATGGCGGAGATAGGTCAACCCACTAATACGCGCATGAACATCAAATGTAATATCTCGAAGCAATGGTTCAGCAAGCAAGCAAGTATAACGGAGGGAATATCATAACCAGAGGACCAAGGGTCCTGAGGCAGTCGCTAATGAGGTGACTATATTAATGCTAAATCTAAGTGATAGCGAGAAGTTCTTCCGTTTACTATTGTTGTACTCCTGCATATCGCTCCAACTCTCCGAAAAGAGCCAAATTTCACATGTATACAATGATAGATTGTGGAACTTGGTATACATGACGTATAACAATGTGTTTCAGTTGGAGATACCAGACGGGTATATAAATCTGTATTTATCGCTAATTACACACAACGCATTCTTATGGTCTCCATCATGACTGTGGTGTACAATGCAGATATGGTAGGAAGGCTACCAAATAGCTTAATGTCACCTTGATACAAACTTTTATGTAAATTGTGCTATGTCCACGATTATACATCCGATTCAGTACATGCTTGCAAGCAGAAAATCAAACAATTACATAGACATTGACGCCCCCTCGACTGCAACATGAGTTGCGAGTTCACTAATTTCTCGCTGCAGTAATTTCTGGGATGTACTAGCTCCACCTGACAAGGGCTGGAGACAAATTATTTACCTTTTTGTTGAAAATGTAAAAAAAAAACTATGCTCCGGCTCCGGGTTTTAGTATGCGAATGCAGATCGGAATCTGGCTATGGGTTTTAGCATGAAATCTGGCTCCAGGAAATAGTAACATTAGTAACCAGCTGAATATTGAATTACATAAAACATGGGACATTTGTGATTTTTCTAAACATGTAAAATAATTGAAAACCGGACCCCGTATAATGTTCCTTTGCTAAATCTATCAGATGGAACTTGAACTCAGAAATCTGAACGCAAAAGTCCAAACTCAAAAATGGGCTCAAAAAGCAAAACTCTGATTAGAACCCTCTTGGCTTTCGCGTTCTGTTACAAAATCTGACCATATCGACTGCAACATCTATGGCGTTACATTTTGTAACTTGTGTCTAATTCCACTTACCCTACATGGGGCTAGGGGCCGTCATCTGCACATGTCCAGGTAATCCCTAAATCCTTGCAGATCGATCATAACATATATCGATTGATACACTGGCTCGCGAGGATGAGGGGCCGTATGAACCCATGACATACTTCAAGATTCTCATGGGGTTCATATGAACAGTCACAATCAAAGCATGACTGAGATACATCATTCTCTGGATGACGACTTTACAACGAATATCATATGAATTAAGAATACTGATTTGATATTTTTGGAACATCAGGAGGTCTTGCCGGCATCATTGAAAACTGTCGACTGCTTCTCTCTTGCAGTTGCAGGAAACTGGCCTATGTTTATGTATACTATGTCTTTTGAATTTGGTACTATTAATGCTGTTATATGGAATATGAAATAGGTCTTTGGATTAGGGACGCGGATATTCTTTCATGGACGACGGTTGAATAATGGATGCCGGACCATACGCCTATCCGTGCCCAGGCCCGTAGCCAGGGGGATTTTTTAGGGTTCGGGAAAACCCCCCTTTCGGAAATATTATATATTTTTCTCATATAAATGCCCTTTTCAAACTGAAGCAAACCCCTTATTTGCCCCTTTTCCCATACAGCGAACCCCCTGATGTGCCCTTTTGGAGTGAAGGCGAACCACCCCTCAGTAAATCCTGGCTACGGCCCTGGTGCCTATGCCGTAGTGATTTTGATCACGGGCCACGACACGACAATGGTCCTCTGTTTTGCAGGTCTGAGTATTTATTATGTTTATTTATTTGTTGCTGTACCTTGTTCCATGAGGGCTAATACATGTTTTCATGTATATTTATTCGGTACAATAAATTGAAATTGAATTCACAACACGTTGACAACACAAATCACGAAACAGTTTACACACACAAAAAAAAAGAATTAATTACCTGACAATTGTTTTGATAGTATCACCGAACGCATAGAACACTTATCCATACTTACTAGCGATTTACTGTTAACATGTTTACTGTTTTCAGTATTCTTCCAGTATTTTTACTTTTTAGAACGAAACAATTTCAGCTGTTCAGTTTAACAATTATATCAGTCTCCGTTCAGAGGTGCACTCAACGAATACATTCATGGAAGATACGTCCTGTGCGGAGAGTACTCAAACTCCTATCAGAAATCAAATATCACGCAAACTGCATCCTCTCCCAGGGTGCTTTGTGCTACGCTGCAATACCCCTGTAGGTGTTTCGCCATCTTTTGCAGGATTCCTGCAGAAACCAATAACTGTTCTGTCTAACTGTTGTACTGATCGCAAAACATATATTTATATCGAAATATACTTAACGGATATTCAGTGTGTTACAAAACGGCAGTGTCACACAGTTTGAAGGCAGCTGCTTTTTGACAAATTACCTCTGAACTATATGTTGCGGAAATATATATCGGTGAATCGCGGCTGATATTAATTCGCCCAGTTAGACGGTCGTCATGCTGTGGCAACAGATGACCTTGGGTCAACTCCGGCAAAGTCCGTGAGAAGGCACTAAATGGAGCATCTTCACAACGTCGAGGTTTCTATTTGTGAGCCAAAGGCGAACCTGGTTTTAGCGAGGATGTAGGCTAAATGGAGAGGCGCGAAGCAGAACGTAATGAATTGAAGTTTTGTTTACTCTTGTACACATTAACCCATCAACGGGTAAAACAGTACAATTAAAGGTTCTATTCTGTTCTATTCTATTCTGAATGCCCGGTAGAGCTTGGCCAAACTGCTCAGCGCATCCGAAAAGGGGACACCCTAATTCAAGTTTCAAGTTCCCAAAGTTCCCTAGTTCCCAGTTCCCAAGTTCCAAGTTCCCGCTCCATAGTTTCAAGTTCCAGCTCCGAAGTTTCAAGCTCCAGCTTTCTGCATCTTCTCTAGCCAAGTCGACGTACATCACGTTGCTCTGTACTTTGCCTTGGCATACTTCTCTAGTAAAGTTGAAACGTGAATCCTCATCGATGAGTGGAATGCAGAGACGGCTTGCTGCATCCAATCAGAATGCGCGTTACGTACGGGTAGCAGTTGATTACCTGTATGGAGGTCCCCACTATTAATAATAATAACGAGCTGTGTCGAATGTGTGGGGAAATTCTGCCGAAACAAAAAACAGGAGAAGCATTTTCACGGCCACTTTCGGTGTTCTGATCAGTTGAATCAGCTTTTGGGACGCGCTGCACGGTCGAACGATAACGAATCGCCCTACGAGTGTGGTCGACTTGAAATTGAAGGGGAACAACTCCTGGAGGCAAAAAGTCGCTCATCGTTAAAACTTCCGCTAGGTGGCGCAGAGCAGTACTCCTCTGCCACCAGCCAAGAATGTCAAGGCAGCGTAGAGAGCTTTGCGATGTAGTTGACTTGGCTGGTGAAGATGGCTTTCTGAAGCTCCATCCCCAAGTCTCAAGCTCCACCACCGAAGCTTCAAGCTCCCATCTGGTCTAGTGCTGGTTATGATATGCTGTAAACTGTTGTGGATTCAGATTCAAGGTTTTTCTTACCTGTAACTTTTGTTATCTTTCAAAATGTGATCACATCGAGCATAGATGTTTAATGGGGTCTTACAAATAAGGTGTTCAAGGTTTCCCATTTTCCTCAAATTTTGTTACCGGTTATTAATTAGAACAAATAGAGTTTCGAATTCGCCTGACTGAAAGGGTTGTATAGTGTGCCTTGCGAGAGGCGTGTTGGAACCAATGTGCACTTCTTACATTGTAAAACAATTTAAAACCCATATATTGCCTGTGGTCTTTTGATAACAGAAAAATACTATTTTAGTAGCCGTCCGAACCAATCGGTACCAGGATATTGACTAGAGCCTATTGGCCTTATTTCTCGAGAAATAACTTCATAATATAGATTTTTATGTACCGGTAGAAGATAATAAGCAGCAAAATATTCTTGATATCACCCTACATGTACTTGCAGTGAGTTTTATTACCAGAGGAAGACAGCGAAACAAGTAATATCTTATACTTGTCTTTCCATGTTATAAATATATTATAGTCGGCTAGACTGAACTTTGGTGTATCGTTAACAGGACAGGAACTTAAAAATATACAGAGGAACATCACTGAAATTTGGTACCCAGATCTATCAAAACTAAGTTGCAAAATTAGGACTTAATAAATAAGGGAGCCTTTCTAAGACGTCTGTGTATGAAACATGATTTTAGATTTAAAACATTTTCATACAGTACAGGCCTCGTCAAAAACTCAAAAGTACCGGGGTAGTTACCGCATTGTTATCGCGGTACCGCTTCAGCCTAATCACTAGACTAATTACCACCTCCCGTTATGTCTGCATGCGCAACAACTGCAGACGGAACTCCATAATATCCATTCAATCCCTGATTGTCGGCCGAGATAACAAAAGGCGCCCCGACGACGGCACGTGTTGACGAGCCGCAATTCAGCCAGCATGTGTATATGCATACACTCAGAAGTACCGCGATAACGGCAACAGAGCACGGAAACGCCTCTATGGATTAGGACACTTTGAAAATATCAACAATAGATACGGTAAAAGACATGTTATAACTGAGGTAGAAGATAAGGCAACGACTCAATATTGTATTTATGGCAGACCCAACTCGATAAACCAGAAGCACAGTCTGGACGGGGTCTAAATAAATTGAGAAAGTATAGGCTTATGAAAAGGGACTTCGGTTCGGAAAACTATGTGAGCACTTACATGCCGAAATGCCACCGTGGTGCATTGGCGAAATTCAGAATGGGCGTTGCCCCAATCAGATTAGAAACGGCGCGTTACGAAAACCTGTCGGTAGATCAGAGAGTCTGTTTCAATTGTTCCGATCAGATTGAAGACGAGGAACATGTATTATGTAGGTGTCCACTTTATGAAGACATGAGATTTTATTTTTTCCAAGAAGTTGAATTTATGTACGCTAATTTCAAAGTGATCTAGACAGAATGCTCTTTGTTCTCTCCAACCCGAGTGTTGCCCGGGTTACTGCCAGAACCTGCTTTCAAATACATTCGTTTGTGTACCACTTGCAATACTGTCGAGGACGAATTCCATTTTGTGTTGGCTTGTGATAAGTATATAATAGATAGAGAAATACTGTTCGCACAAATTGTAAATTATTACCCTCATTTCGTTCATTTGACGGATGCTGATAAATTTATCTTTATTATGTCCTTAGATGATATCCATTTAACGAATGCCATATGCAATACGCTGCATTCGTGGTTCACACAAAGATTCTTACAGTGAATCTCTGTACCCATTACCTGTGTGCTTCACATTGATACCTCATACGACTCCATAGGCCCATTAGGGGCTCCCCTAGATCCCAAAACGTCTATTTCCATACCCTTTTTCCACAATTCCCTGTCTGCGCATGCGCAGAATGCCGATATTCCAACCCCACACCTACCCAGGACCGGGAAGCCTTCACATACTTTTACCCCAAGCGCAAAGTCCTGCCCGATGGTGTGACTACAACCTATCTTGACATTTAGAGTGATAAATACGAACACCGCGAATATTCCACTGGACTAACGAACTGTTCTATAATTCAATTTTTATGGATACCAAACGCCTTTGATAAGACAGTTATATGTTCTATGAGTACTGATGATATTGCACCGGACTAACGAATTAACTGTTGTATATAGGTTCAATAATTCAATTCAATTTTATGGGTACCAACCGCCTTTGATAAGGCATGATAAGAGGAACTCACTGTTGTATATATGTTCTATGAGTACTGCGGCTATTGCACCGGCCTTGAAATGTTATAATAAGGCAAATAACTGTTGTATATATGTTCTATGAACTCGGAAGCTGACACTGCGGATATTCCACCGGACTGTTATAATAAGGGGAAATAACTGTTGTATATATGTTGTGTTCTCCTGTTATAAAATGTGTTTTTTCATACAACATTGTGAGTTTGGGTTCTTTTGTATACCGTATTTAACCACAAAGAGCTAATTGGGTGGTATTGACCTTGATGACTGGTATATATGGCCAGGTGCCCTCGTTGCCCCTGGTGGCAAAAACCGGAAATAGGGGGAGATAACTCTGGGCTGTCAGGGGACCCCGGAAGTGAACCCCTGTGCACCATTAGTAGAATCCGCTTTGTAAAAGGGATGTGGACCCTTATTGACCTACTCCCGACAGGGGGCGCCACCCGTCCCAGTAATAAAGTTGCACCATTATTAATATCCGCTATTGTAAAAGGACGGATTGGGCCTTATTTTGCCGCAGAGGCCCGCCAGGGGGCGCCACCAGTGCCTTTTTTTGTTGCACCATTATTAATATCCGCTATTGTAAAAGGCTAAATTGGAGCCCATTTTGCCCAGTTTTCGACACCAGGGCGCGCCACCTGTCTCGTGACGTCACTTCCGGTGCCGGTCACGTGACCGGAACTGACCTTTGACCCCAGGCGCTGCAATTTCCGGTCACGTGACCGGAAGCCTGGGGTCAAAGGTCAGTTCCGGTCACGTGACCGGCACCGGAAGTGACGTCACGAGACAGGTGGCGCCCCCTGGTGTCGTAAACTGGGCAAAATAGGCTCCAATTTGCCTTTTATATACTACTAAGATTCTTACAGTGAACCCATTACCTACATGTGTTAATGCATGATGTTGTTTTGATATTGATTGTTCGAAGCTGATGTGTTCTACATGTACCCTGCCCTGTCTAGGGTGTTCAGTACAATAAATATTGAATTGAATTTAATTGAATATTACGCAGGAGACAACATAATATACGCAGATATCAGTAGAACTGTTTGTGTAATTTATTTAATATTTGTTATATAATGTATAGTGTCTCTCTTGCAAAAAGATTTTCGAGTATTGAAGTCAGTAGAAAATAAATAGCCGGTTCTGAGACAGGGAAGCCGGGAAGCCGATGACGTCATACGTAGGTCGAGGTGACGTCATAAATAGGTCGAAGTCGTGCGGTGTTCGTCTATTTATAGTGTCATGAACATAGCCCAAGGGGTTGTAGGTCGACGTCTGTTCACTGGACCGTGACAATAACTTGAGGTGTTTGCGGTGTTTTATGTCTGCTCAGCGGTCCGCCTTTTTTTCTTTCTTTTGACTCGATTTTCGACGAATTTTCTATAAATTACCCATGTCGACATCTCGGGAACTAAGAAGGATAGAGACTCGCGGCTTACGGCGTCGTATTCCTTTCAAACATACAATTTTATCGGCCGACGGTAACTTTCGCCGCAATTAGACGATAATCGGTGTCACGTGATTCGGACCATTTCTCGGGAAATAAGCGACATACGCGCGCGCGGTTTGCGGCGTTGTATTCCACGTGTCTAGATCTACCGTAAAGCTGCTATACGAATTTATCGTATCTCCGTAAGTTTCGCCTCTATTCGGCGTCGAAATACGCTCTGTTTACTTACTTAACCGGACATGGAATGCGTCAACGCGAAAATTAGGTCGACCGGAAGTGACGTCGATAAAATAGGAAAGTCTTCATAAATGCGGTCATTTGACAGTCATACGTCATTATCACCTCAATATTTCATATATAAGGACGAATTGCCTTAACGTATCATACTGTCGCTACTATTCAAACGTGTCACCGATAGCACGATGGAAGAGGTCCACCGACAAGCAATTCGCGAAAATCTTTTGATTCTCATCAAAAAGATAACATGTGTGTCCGCAATATGTGATTCGCTAAGACGAAATACGATATTAACGATGGAAATGTACGAAGACATTATGGCTGAAAAGACAACGAGTAGTCGAGTGCGGCATTGTTGAACTTGATACCTAAACGAGGTCCGAATGCCTTTTATGCGTTTGTGGAAGCTCTACAGAAGACTGGCAACATTACATTAGCCCAACTGCTACAGCCTGAACTTAAGACTTCTATCGTTGATGTCGCATACATCTTCATGACTGGGTTCCATTTGGGATACAATGTCTTCGTCAATGTGGGAACCTCTAAAGGGCACGCCTGCATAGATGTTACCGAGAGTATAGATGTAGCCGACTCCGACCCTTTGCCCCATATAAAAACCGTACGTTTATCGCGGGAGGGTTGGATGAAGTTGACGGACTATATCGTTACGATCGACGACCTGATAGTGAAACGCGTAGACAATGCCGAACCTTTACCGTTGTCAGAAGACGTGTACTTGAGTTACAGCTTCTACCGAGGACGGGATAAAGTTCATGTTCGTCGTTGGAAGACGGATGAGAATAGGCGCAACAAAATCCATCCAACAAAAGACGGACAGACTTTGGACCTGACTATGTGGTCAAATTTGAAAAAAAAACTGTGTGGAGGACATTGAGAAAGCCTTGAACGTTATCCGTTACGCGAATGAATATATGATAGACGCTGAGACGGGGCCACGACAATGGAGAGTGAACGAGTACCAGTGAAATGATTGTATATATTTTTATGTTCATCGACTCGTAAGAGGACGATACCTGCAAAGAACATGAAACCATATACTTGGAAAATCTGTGACATTGCTTGAAAAAGGAACAATTCGCATTTATACTTCGTGGATAAATAAAAAATGTCAAATTATATCATAGCCTTGTCTTTTTATGTACTCTTTTATGGGGAGGAGGAGGGTGTGTGTGTGTGTGTGTGTGTGTGGTGGAGGATGAGGAGGAGGAATTATATGACTAGTATAAAATAGAGACAAAGCAATACGAAGATTACTAAATAATCGCTTTATTCATCAACTCATAGCACTGCACAAATAATGAGCGAAAACTGCTTATATGAAATACATCTCCATTGTGGGTATCATTTCGACATCTAGCCTTCCATTCAATGTTTATGTACGAATATTTCCACTGGGGTCTTTATTCGGAGTCCTCGCTATCACCGTCATCGATCAACTTATCGAATAAGCATTTCCGCATCTTAATCGTCTGTCTGAGTGCTTCCTCGTAGTCTATGTCGTATATCGTTTGTAGACGCCTCGTTGTTTTCAAGATCTCGTTATGAATATAATCGGTTTGTAGCTTTTGCATGTTCACGAGGAGATTGCAGTATTTTTGACGTAAAGTCTTCATCATCGTTGGAGTATAATCCTCCATAGCATTTGCACCAGACTCATCCTCGTCGTAACCTTGGCTTGTATATCGCTGTTTTCTCTCGTCAATGTCAACCCTACAACCTCTCGCGATAGGTTTACCGAACATGTTTTTCCACGCGTTATATTTAACCCGTTTCCGCAAGTGGGTAGGTAGATCTATTTCCCCAGGATGGATGAGTTCGTCATCTGAAGGGTATTTTCTCTTTCGTCGTTCCATTTCATTCCCGCTCCTATGTATCATCTGCCTCTGCTGGGACTCATTTTCATTCCGTTTGAACCACGGTGGATCCATCTTCGTATATAATCCCTCTCCCACTTGTTCATTCCTCTTAGCGGACCATGTCGGATCGTGAGATGGTATGCGTTGAATTTGAGATGATGGATTATGAATTGGGGCTGGACGAGGTGTCAGTTGTTCTTCTTCTTTCACGAGTTCCTCATCGCCTGAAATTACATTGGTAGACAGTCTGTCATTTTCCGCTGTATGAGGTTTTAAATCGATGAACAGATATCCGTACGGACGAGATGTGACTTCGTGAAATTTTGCCATGAAATGTGTCGTATCCCGAGGAGAGATCCGTCTCCCGAACGTGCTAATTTGCTGTCTATCAATAGGATTATTGAATAGAACGAAATACTGGCAGTTCAGTGTGATATCTCGAGATGCCTTGCCTTGAGGGAAGAGATTCTGAGTCAGATAAATTACGGACAAATTTCTGTGATGCGACCCTTTGGTGAATAGGTCGGCAACTTATTCTTCGCGCTTTACCTCACCCATCAAATCGTCCAGAACAATAACGTTGGTTTGGCCGGGGTCGAAGTAATACTCTTCGCCTATGTCATGGGTTATGCCGGGGAGGAAGTTTACATTTTTCAGACTTGTAGATTCATAGGCTGACTGCCATTGACTGTCACACCGAACGATGCGTGTTAGAGAGGGATCGATATTAGCACGCTCCAAAAATTTCATTACCCATGATGTCTTTCCACAACCAGTCGGGCCGCTAACGATCATAGTAAATGGATGTTGTGATGCTCTTGAAAGAGCCATAGATGAAGTCTCGCGATTACGTTTATACGGATGTTCTGCTTTTATCGGTTGAGTCTCCTGTTGGCGTATAAGTTGATGTCTCATTAGGTTATCTGGACGCGAGAATGTTTTCTGACACACCGTACACTTGTTTCTCCTCCTCCTCCTTCTCCTCCTCCTCCACTTTCCGCGTTCCCTTTACTGGCGCTTGCACGCTTACTTTGTGACGCTGTCTACAGAGTTCTGCTTTAGCCTGCTCTACAACTCGCTGTGCCGGTGAAATTAGTTCAACTGTGATTTCTCTTGTACGTGATTTGTTAGTCGAGTTCACCGTGCTGTTGCCTTGTGCAATATTAAGAGAGTTTGGAGGAGAATGCACTCTCTGTCCCCCAATCTCACAAATTTCCTCCTTTAGGTAAGCTCTACTCTGGTCCGATAAAATTTAAACCGCATATCTACATAGTCAAGATTGTCTTCTGCCGACATGCTGCGTTCAACGGTTTCTAAAGGAATGCAAACATTTCTCTCATAGAGTTATGATATAGATATGACAACATGGAATGTTGTAAAGAGGTGTTTGACGAGGTATGGCGGACACACAGTCTATACAACGGATTTTACATGAAAATGTGGCATTCACTCATAGGTATTGCAAAATATGGAATACTTTCGTTGATTCAGCAGATATTTTTCTCATTGCTGACACCGCACAGGTGTATTGCTGGTACGTCATGGACATTCTTCGTTCTATATATGTGATAGTGAAATCAGCTGTATTGCACAACATAGCGCCGGGATTGTGAAACCGATCACGTGCCATTGGCTGTGACGTCATGTGACGTAGCACGGTGGGAATACCCGAACAAATAGGCGAAATTCAGGTAACCGATTTGATTTTAAGCGAGATGGATCAGTCTTACAGTTAATAGCGGTATACACAAGTCGATGTAGAACGACACCAGCGGTAAGTCTCACTTATTAGCGTGAAGGGTTAGGACAAAATGTTTAACGTTATGCAGTCCCATATATGAATGACGAAATAGAAACAGTCATACGGATTTGATATTTTGGAACATCATGATGTCTTGCCGGCATCATTGAAAACTGTTGACCGCTTCTCTCTTGCAGGAAACAAGCCTATGTTATTGTATACTATGATTGTCTTTTTGAATTTGGTGCTAATACTGTTATATGGAATATGGAATAGGTCTTTGGATTATGGACGCGGATATTCTCTAATGGACGACGGCTGAATTATGGATGACGGACTAGACGCTTTCTTCTAATGTTCACATTGTTTGAGTTTTCACCAGTGAAGTAGTCTCGCCCCCATAGGAGTGCACGTGTCACAATGCAACTGTTCCATTTGATTGGTTTGTAAAATATCGCACATAGAGACGCCGTCCGCTTCATCTTATGATTATCCACCATTATCATTCACCAAATTCTCGCTCGGTAGATCACTCGCGGCAGATGGTCGATACTTCATGTAAGCGATCACAAGAAATCTCTGGGACCATTCATTTCTACAGCAGTGGATTGAAGACGGCACTTTGGGTACTTTGTCACAGCAGTAGATTGCAGTATCATCAGCGGTGAAATGAAGAGGGTAGTTTCAATATTATACTTTTGCTCAGCGGTAGATACGGCACTTTGGAGTAATATGATTATTTAGCGGCAGATTGAGACAGCGGTTTGATAGCTTTCTCCTTTTCCTCAGCGGTGGAATGGAGACGGTGGTTTGATTCGTCTCCCATGCTTTGAAGCACTTTTCCATCAGCGGTGGAATGAAGACGGTAGTTTGAATATTATACTTTTGCTCAGCGGTAGATACGGCACTTTGGATAGGGTTATTATTTAACGACAGATTGAGACGGCGGTTTGATAGCCTCCTTTTTCTCAGCGGTGGAATGGAGACGGTGGTTTGAATCGTCTCCCTTGCTTTGAAGCAGTTTTCCCTCAGCGGTGGAATGAAGACGGTAGTTTGAATATTATACTTTTGCTCAGCGGTACATACGGTACTTTGGATAGTGTTATTATTTAGCGGCAGATTGAGACGGCAGTTTGATAGCCTCCTCCTTTTTCTCAGCGGTGGAATGGAGACTGTGGTTTGAATCGTCTCCCTTGCTTTGAAGCAGTTTTTCCTCAGCGGTGGAATGAAGACGGTAGTTTGAATATTATACTTTTGCTCAGCGGTAGATACGGCACTTTGGATAGTATTATTAGTAGCGGCAGATTGAGACGGCGGTTTGGTAGCCTTCTCCTTTTCCTCAGCGGTGGAATGGAGAAGGATGGTTTCAATCGTTTCCCTTGCTTTGAAGCAGTTTTTCCTCAGCGGTGGAATGAAGACGGTACTTTGAATATTATACTTTTGCTCAGCGGTAGATACGGCACTTTGGATGGTATTATTAGTTAGCGGCAGATTGAGACGGCGGTTTGATAGCCTTCTCCTTTTCCTCAGCGGTGGAATGGAGACGGTGGTTTGAATAGTCTGCCTTGCTTTAAAGCAATCGACTTATTTGGGACCGCTTGACGGTACTTTGGGGATACTTTTCTACAACGGTGGATTGGAGAAGGCACTTTCAATATTGTACATTTCTGCATCAGTAGATTGGAGATGGTACTTCAGAGACCATACTTTTGTACAGCGCTGGATCGATAGCGCTACTTGGATATTATACTTTTGCAGAGGAGTGGATTGAAGACGGCACTTTGCAGGCATACTTTTCTGCAGGGGTAGATTGGAGACGGTACTTTGAATACTGATCAGCGATACGGATTTGATATTTTTGGAACATCATGATGTCTTGCCGGCATCATTGGAAACTGTTGACCGCTTCTCTCTTGCAGGAAACAAGCCTATATTTATGTATACTATGATTGTCTTTTCGAATTTGGTGCTAATACTGTTATATGGAATACGGAAACGGTCTTTGGATTATGGACGCGGATATTCTCTAATGGACGACGGCTGAATTATGAATGACGGACCAGACGCTTGTAATTTGGAGACTATACATTTCTACTGCGGTGGATCGAAGACGGCACTTTGGATATTATACTTTCCCCCAGCGGTAGACTGGAGACGGTACTTTGTAGGCCATACTTTTCTACAGCGGTGGATTGAAGACGGCACTTTGGATATTATACTTTGACATTCGACTTCACGTACATTCCTCCGTAACACCGTTTTGACACTTGACTTCACGAACATTCCTCCATAACCCTGTTTTGACACTCGACTTCACGTACATTCCTCCTTAACTGTTTTGACACTCGACTTCACATACATTCCTCCCTAACCCCGATTTGACAAACTACAGACTTTGGTGGAGAAATATTTTTTTTTATAGCTGAAACGAACCTGAACTTGATAGTTATGAAAGTTACCTAACCCTAAGTCCTAAACCCGCTTTGACACTCGACTTCAGGTACAGTCCTGCCTAACACCGCTTTGACTCTCGGCTACACGTACATTCCTCCCTAACACCGCTATGAGAATCGTCTTCACATACAACCCTCCCTAACACTCGACTTCACGTACATTCCTCCCTAACACCGCTTTGACACTCGTCTTCACATTCACGTACATTCCTTCCCGACATCGCTTTGACACTCGACTTCACATACATTCCTTCCTAACACCGCTTTGACACTCAACTTCCCATACATTCATCCCTAACAAGACTTTGACAGTCAACTTCATATACATTCCTCCCTAACACCGCTTTAACACTCGAATTCACGTACATTCCTCCCTAACCCCGATTTGACAAACTACAGACTCTGGTGGAGAAACAATTTTGTTTATAGCTGAAACGAACCTGAACTTGATAGTTATGAAAGTTACCTAACCCTAAGTCCTAAACCCGCTTTGACACTCGACTACAGGTACAGACTTTGGTGGAGAAATAATTTTTTTTTATAGCTGAAACGAACCTGAACTTGATAGTTATGAAAGTTACCTAACCCTAAGTCCTAAACCCGCTTTGACACTCGACTTCAGGTACAGTCCTCCCTAACACCGCTTTGACACTCGGCTACACGTACATTCCTCGCTAACACCGCTTTGACACTCGTCTTCACATACAACCCTCCCTAACCCTGCTTTGACACTCGACTTCACGTACATTCCTCCCTAACACCGCTTTGACACTCGTCTTCACATTGACGTACATTACTTCCTGACATCGCCTTGACACTCGACTTCACATACATTCCTTCCTAACACCGCTTTGACACTCAACTTCCCATACATTCATCCCTAACACGACTTTTACAGTCAACTTCATATACATTCCTCCCTAACACCACTTTGACACTCGACTTCACGTACATTTGTCCCTAACACTGCTTTGACACTCGAATTCACGTACATTCCTCCCTAACCCCGATTTGACAAACTACAGACTTTGGTGGAGAAATAATTTTTTTATAGCTGAAACGAACCTGAACTTGATAGTTATGAAAGTTACCTAACCCTAAGTCCTAACCCCGCTTTGACACTCGACTTCAGGTACGGACTTTGATGGAGAAATAATTTTTTTTATAACTGAAACGAACCTGAACTTGATAGTTATGAAAGTTACCTAACCCTAAGTCCTAAACCCGCTTTGACACTCAACTTCAGGTACAGTCCTCCCTAACACCGCTTTGACACTCGTCTTCACATACAACCCTCCCTAACTCTGCTTTGACACTGGACTTCACGTGCATTCCTCCCTAACACCGCTTTGACACTCGACTTCACGTACATTCGTCCCTAACACCGCTTTGACACTCGAATTCACGTACATTCCTCCCTAACCCCGATTTGACCAACTACAGACTTTGGTGGAGAAATAATTTTTTTTATAGCTGAAACGAACCTGAACTTGATGGTTATGAAAGTTACCTAACCCTAAGCCCTAAACCCGCTTTGACACTCGACTTCAGGTACAGTTCTCCCTAACAACGCTTTGACACTCGTCTTCACATACAACCCTCCCTAACCCTGCTTTGACACTCGACTTTACGTACATTCCTCCCTAATACCGTTTTGACACTCGACTTCACGTACATTCCTCCCTAACACCGCTTTGACACTCGGCTACGCATGTATGCCTACATGATAAAGAGTTAGATTTATATTTTTAAAGTTACTAATATAATTTTTCGATTGGACGAAGAACTTGGAAGTGGACTAGGTTATCGTGGAATCTGCCCTATGGTTCATATAATACGGGTAATTTTCTATAGCATGCTATTTTCTATATTTGAATAAGACGTTTCTAACATGGTTGTGAAGTTTGTTTTTTTTTGTTAGCTAATATACAAGATCTTACTTTTGACAAAAACATTTCCTCAAAATTTCTTTTCAACAGCACTGTAAAATTACCAAACATGTGCTTTTTTTAATAATTTTCAAAATATGCATATCTGATGAAGTTATTGCAAAATCCGTTGTGGAGGACATGTGACCTCCGACTTGTATCAGCTCAAGTCCGCTGTATAGACATATCCAAACACATCATATCCAACCAAGAGTTATAACCCGTTCTTGCCATATTTACAAGGAAGATTTATTCTGTTGGAGCAATGCCGCAAAGCAGCAGTGTAGGTAGGAATTGCCAGTCTGCAAACTACCAAGATTGCAACGCCACTGTTTAAAATTGAAAGTTCGAAAAGACATAGGCCTACATACAAATTCTTTCTCTAATATAACCACCACCAGTCGCCCCATATTTCTGATAAGCGTTATTTATCTACTTATATTGTGTTCGCTATCGCGGAGTCCCTTACATGAATTATGGACCAGATATGTGCACTAAGTTTGCGGACTTATACCAGACGAAGTGTGCTGGCGTACTAATTTTCCATCAGCTCATGTATCAAGCGGTCCCAAATAGCAGTCAATTGCTTCAAAGCAAGGGAGACTATTGAAACCACCGTCTCCACTCCACCGCTGAGAAAAAGGAGAAGGCTATCATACCGTCGTTACAATCTGCCTCTAAATAATAATACTATCCAAAGTTCCATATCTATTGCTGAGTAAAAGTATAATATTCAAACTACCGTCTTCATTCCACCGCTGATAAAAAAGTAAGCAGTCGATTGCTTCAAAGCAAGGGAGACTATTCAAACCACCGTCTTCATTCTACCGCCATGGAAAAAGAGGCTATCAAACCGCCGTTTCAATCTGCCGCTAAATAACAATACTATACAAAGTGCCGTATCTACCGCTGAGCAAAAGTATAATATTCAAACTACCGTCTTCATTCCACCGCTGAGAAAAAAGTGCTTCAAAGCAAGGGAGACGATTCAAACCACCGTCCCCATTCCACCGTTGAGGAAAATGAGAATGCTATCAACCCACCGTCTCGATTTGCCGCTAAATAATAATACTATCCAAAGTGCCGTATCTACCGCTGAGCAAACGTATAATATTCAAACTACCGTCTTCATTCCACCGCTGATGAAAAAGTGCTTCAAAGCAAGGGAGACTATTCAAACCACCGTCTTCATTCCAACGCTGATGAAAAAGTAAGCAGTCGATTGCTTCAAAGCAAGGGAGATTATTCAAACTACCGTCTCCATTCCACCGCTGATGAAAAGGAGAAGGCTATCAAACCGCCGTCTCAATCTGCCGCTAAATAATAATACAATCCAAAGTGCCGTATCTACCGCTGAGCAAAAGTATAATATTCAAACTACCGTCTTCACTCCACCATTGATGAGAAAGTGCTTCTAAGCTCGGGAGACTATCCAAACCACCGTCTCCATTCCAACGCTGAGGAAAAGGAGAAGGCTATCAAACCGCCATCTCAATCTGCCGCTAAATAATAATACAATCCAAAGTGCCGTATCTACCGCTGAGCAAAAGTATAACATTCAAACTACCGTCTTCATTTCACCACTGATGAGAAAGTGCTTCTAAGCTAGGGAAACTATTCAAACCACCGTCTCCATTCCACCGCCGAGGAAAAAGAGAAAACCATCAAACCGCCGTCTCAATCTGCCATTAAATAATAATACTATCCAAAGTGCCGTATCTACCGCTAGATGGACAATGAACTGTTAAATGCCGCAACGCCGTTTCTCTGAAAAGATACAGCATACAGACAGCTAGGATGATTACCACTCTCAGCCCCGACCACCCACCCCTTATGAAAATGTTTCAAACGCCGCTACGCGGCCTTTAAAACAGAAGGCATGCCTTAATAGTGGGAAGTCTATCTCTCTCGTGCTGTCTTACATGAAGTATGGACCCGGCAGATCCAACTGGTTTAGATGGGAGAATTGGTCCTGTGATAGACTTGTTGAATTCGTTGCTGACGGGTCACTGTTCTATTTCAATCATGTTGGTCTCAGTGATTGGAATGAGTTTTTTTAACATATCCCAGCCTTTCGTGTTCAGCGTGTGTCCGTTCCGACCTGGTTTCAACTCGCTGGTTGATGATTTTAGGTACCACTCTCTCATGTGGACGAACCATTCCCCTTCATATGCTGCAGTGCTAATGTATATATTATCTTGTAGCTTGAGTGGAGTTTCAACCGTCTCTTTAGCCTGAATCATTCTATCCACTCTAGGCTGGAATTGTTTGAATGAAAACCACCCATCTCTCGTCAGTCGTATGGCAACACCATAAGGTTTTATAATCTGCCCATTATGTCGTATACGTTGAAATGTTACTCGAGGAGAATTTCTTTCACCCCTCACTTGAACGTAGAGATTACTCATTAGTCGATATATATTGGCTTTTTACAGGTGCGAAAGTCGTAGAATAAAATGAGAAGCGCGTGAGAAGTCTTTATATACGCATTGGTCATTTTATCAGTTGACCATGTGACGGTCCACCTAATTTTCGCGTTGACGCATTCCATGTCCGGTTAAGTAAGTAAACAGAGCATATTTCGACGCCGAATAGAGACGAAACTTACGGAGATACGATAAATTCGTATAGCAGCTTTACGGTAGACCTAGATACGAGGAATACAACGCCGCAAACCGCGCGCGCGTATGTCGCTTATTTCTCGAGAAATGGTCCGAATCACGTGACACCGATTATCGTTTAATTGCGGCGAAAGTTACCGTCGGGCGATAAAATTGTATGGGGCCTTTATTGTGCATCTATACGAGAGGAATACGACGCCGTAAGCCGCGGATCTCTATCCTTCTTAGTTCCCGAGATATCGACATGGGTAATTTATAGTAAATTCGACGAAAATCAAAAATCGAAATCTTTTTTAACTCCGAAACGAAATTTGGACGCCCTAGTGGCATAATTGAGAAAATTACGCATTTCATGCCTCATTCAACGTCTATCAACATAGGAATCAATACGACTTCGGTCCCGAATTAGCCGCAGGCCCAGGTTTTCATTAGTCACGCTCCACCGCTAACTATAGACACGGACCGCTGAACAGATATGGAACACCGTAGCACTTCTCACGCTATAGTCACGGTTCGGTGAACAGACGTTGAACTACAACACCGCACCTCCGGGTTATAGGTCTATATATAGATGATGAACACCGCACCTTCAGGCTATAAGTATGGCTCCATAAATAGACCATAACCTCGAACACCGCAGAAAGCTATAGACACGGTCCGCTGAGCAGACATAAAACACCGCAAACACCTCAGGTTATTGTCACGGTTCGGTGAACAGACGTTGACCTACAACCCCTTGGGCTATGTTCATGACACTATAAATAGACGAACACCGCACGACTTCGACCTATTTATGACGTCACCTCGACCTACGTATGACGTCATCGGCTTCCCGGCTTCCCTGTCTCAGAACCGGCTATTTATATTCTACTGAAGTCTTGTATTTCATATAGAGATCAATATTGTCAGATTCTTCAATTGGGTCTAGTGAACAACATGAAAATAGGAAATGACTGAGATGACGTCGGATAACGTGACCAGGTATCCATGACGTCACGTTAGAAGGCGTCACAGTGCGATAAAAGTTCTAAGATCGAGTATGACGTTGCAAAGCATCACGCTCGGAATGCCAGTGCGCGTTTTGTGACGTCATCTCAGGCACTGGAGCCAAGTGCAGGTGCTGTTACGTTTTTCAGAGAATGTCAGAAGTGTGATTTCAATGCGAGTGATATTAAAAAATGAGATCACAGAAAAACGTTCACCATAGTTGTTCTCAACTACTAAGTAACTTTTACCGAAATATGTTATTTGCTGAATATTTTTTAAATGACGCTATTACCTCTTTAACGAACGGGATGCATAAAACGTCCGTCTGTGCAAATTATGAATGGTGTAAGTCTTTGGTACCGGCTTTTCGGGTATCATATTCACCGAACGCTATTTTCTTTAATTGAACATGTCCATGTTCAAACTGAAGAGTTTTGAGAGACACGTAACTCTGATAATAATCTGCGCTCTATTAATAAATCAACAGACGAAAAATGCAACCTAAACTGAATATTGCCTTTGGAAGGAAAGGTATCTGAAATCCATTTTTCTTTGAAAAGGCCAGAAAAGGCCAGATGATAACTCTGCCGATATCTATCCGATCTAAATTCTGGTTATTTACTATTAAAATTGAAGAGATATCCGTTCAATATAAAGATTGATAATTTTTTTCCTTGTAATTCAAGGCGATACGGAAAAATCTATCGAAAAATGTTGTGTCGATTCGCCACAAAATTTCCGCGATATGCATGCCGACACTATGTTTTATTCACTTTCCTTGAAAACGCATGGATACAATAAAAATCCAAATAGATATTTTTCATTGCGATCATAAGACCATGTAATTATAATATCATTTTTGTCTCTTCAACCGTTTTCTTATAATGTTCACTGTAACACAATTTGCTGGGAATTTACTGCCGACATCGCGTGTTTCACTTTTCCCGGTGAACATCACATGAAAAGAGCTGAAGAGACCTAAATGATATATTTTCATGATCCTATAATACTAGAGATGAAATGCGTTTTCATGGAACGTGATGAAAAACTAGAGTCGGTATATCGCGGAAAATTCCCGGCAAATCGACACAATCTTTTACGTGAAATGAACCGAAGAATGGAAAGGTCTCTTCTGTTATTTTGCCCGTATACTTTGAAGTTTCGTAATTGCTGTTTTTAGGGAAGGTCATGTGTCATGAACACACACGGTTAGTTGTAATATTCCACAAACATGGCCGTTTATTCTACGTGTCTTAACATTACATATTTCTAGTGTATCAGATAAGAATTATCGATTGAATGGAGCCCTATGCAGCCTGAAGACATAATTGTGGCTAACAATCAAACTACTTAGTTATCCGTTCAAAATCAGGCTATAAATATTGCAGTACCAAGGTGAATATTTCGTTATCTAATAATGCCGTTTTGCGTCAGTTCCGTCACAAAGCTATTTGCCCAATGGTCATATTATAAAAGATGAAGAGATTTGGAAAGAAAGAGATACTGTATTTTATTCGCAAAAATGATTGAAAAATAATAATAATAATAATAATATAATAACTTTATTTCCTCTGGGTAACTTAACTAGGATACAAGCTAGTCTTCCTTAAGGCCCAGCAGAGTTAGTAAAATTTAGCAAAACAAAAATATGCCACATGGTTCAAATAACAACTAAAGGACCACTTATAGTTATCAATTCAAAATCAGCATAGAAAATCTTTCATTTACTGATTACTTACTGGCATCCTTCCAAGGAGATCATTAGCCGAGGATCGCATCATAAAACCATACAGAGCGAGTGCGGCTCATCATTCAAGAGTTAGCTCTTTAACAAAAGACGTGTACTAACAACTAAACAGACAGGTAAGGCAGTGACTTGGGTAGTTTAGAAAAAGGGTGTGCGAGGCTTGATTCATTGTACAGTAAATTATGTTTGGCTGATGGATTGCTGATGTGTTTCAGTTTTTCGTACTTTCTCGGGAAATGTATTCCCCGATGATCCGAAATTGTTTATACTGATAAGCGAGAACATGTAGTCAGTGATGAAGAAGTGAGGTTTCAACGTTGTTTTCGATTCCTGATCTATCCTGTTCCTTGAACCCAGGCGGTACCATTTTCTAAATCTGTAGCATGATTCGGCCCGGGATCGGACATGGGACCTGCTGCTTGCGAGGAGCTCTCTACCGCATGGCCACCGCAGTGCGGTCCACGGAAAGATAAAGCGGACTTGATGCCATATGATCTCACAACGTGACCGTGGGTGTTTCTCGGATAGACGAACCAACAGCCTGCATGTTGACGGTGTTTTAATTGACAAAGACATACAGTTAATGCAAACTCAAAATATTGTCGGAAATCACGATCATATTTCCTGTGTAGTTGAATTTGTAAACTGATATGAGAGTAATGGGTAATATGCTCTAGCAGAACACTTCGGGGGAAAGTATGGTAAAGGTAACATTTGTATTTTCTATAAGAATTGGCAAGGAAGTAGTTCATGAAAAGCTTAGTTTCGTACCAAAAAGTTAACAATTTTGATATTTTTAACACCCAGAGTAAAGAAAGTTACGTAAACGGCGTTAACTGACGTTTGACATTAAGTTTTCGTTTATTTTTGGCTTTTTAGTATACATTTTAACATGGATATTTTAATATATCTAAACCATGACACCTTGAACTGGCTAATTATGCTAATTGAATATTTTGGAACGCAAACAAAAAAATCAACATACCCCTTTCAGGTTATCTACCACATAACCCCGAGTTTCTATTTCTCAACACCGAAAATCACAGCTGTCATTAGAAAACCTAAGTTTACGGTCGAAAACCTAGGTTATCTGAGTTAGGTACAGAATTGGCTTTTTTCAGATACTTTTCAAATTTCCTATGCTTTAACATGGTGCTAAATAGCATATTTGGCAATATTGTGCAGATACTTTTGCTAAACACCGCAGTAGGCAGAAAAGTGGGTTACTTTAATAACATCTATATTCAATATTTAGAACTTTATAATCTAGTCTAATTAGAATATATTCGCATTAAAATATCTAACACCGTGTAGGAGAAAGGACAATATATTCAATATTTAGCACCTTTATAATATTATCTAATTAGATTAGATTCGCACTTAAATATGTAGCTGACGTCTGAGAACAGACAATATATTGAATATTTAGCACTTCGATAATATCATCTAATTAGAAAAGATTCGCTGTTAAATATCTAGCTGGCGTCCGAGGAAGACAACATATTCAATATTTAGCACCTTTATAATATCATCTAATTAGAAAAGATTCCCACTTGAATATGTAGCTGGCTTCTGGGAAAAGACATTATATTCAATATTTAGCACTTTTATAATCTATACTAAATAGAAGAGATTCGCAGTTAAATTCCACATGAAACTTTTCGGAGAAAAGACAATATATGCAATATTTAGCACTTTTATAATCTAATCTAATTAGAAGAGATTCGCATTAAAATATCTGTAATACCGTGTCGGAGAAAGGACAATATATTCAATATTTAGCAGTTTTATAATATCATCTAATTAGAATATATTCGCATTTAAATATGTAGTTGACGTTTGAAAACAGACAATATATTGAATATTTAGCACTTTGATAATATCATCTAATTAGAAGAGATTCGCAGTTAAATATCTATCTGGCGCCCGCGAAAGACAATATATTCAATATTTAGCACCTTTTTAATATCATATAATTAGAAAAGATTCGCAATTAAATGTGTAGCTAGCGTCTGGAAAAAGACAATATATTCAATATTTAGCACTTTTATAATCTATACTAAATAGAAGAGATTCGCAGTTAAATATCCACAAGAGCCTTTTCGGAGAAAAGACAATATATTCAATATTTAGCACTTTTATAATCTACTCTAATTAGAAGAGATTCGCATTAAAATATCTGTAACACCGTGTCGTGTCGGAGAAAGGACAATATATTTAATATTTAGCACCTTTATAATATTATCTAATTAGAATACATTCGCATTTGAATATGTAGCTGACGTCTGAGAACAGACAATATATTGAATATTTAGCACTTTGATAATATCATCTAATTAGAAGAGATTCACAGTTAAATATCTAGCTGGCGTCCGAGAGAGGCAATATATTCAATATTTAGCACTTTGATAATATCATCTAATTAGAAAAGATTCGCACTTAAATATGTAGCTGCATGGCGTCTTTGAAAAGACAATACATTCAATATTTAGCACTTTTATAATCTAAACTGAATAGAAGAGATTCGCACTTAAATACCCACAAGAGCCTTTTCGGAGAAAAGACAATATATTCAATATTTAGCACTTTTATAATCTACTCTAATTAGATGAGATTCGCATTAAAATATCTGTAACACCGTGTCAGAGAAAGAACAATATATTCAATATTTAGCACCTATATAATATCATCTAATTAAAATATAATTTGATTGTTGCAATCAAGTACCAAAGGAAGTTGTTGTTTTTGGCGTTTTGTGTCTTTCGAAATTACATTGAAAGAGGCCGATTGTCTCCGAAACACCTTCAGTCATTGGGTGCATGCCAACATACAGTGTCGTTGAATGATTGGTTTGTTGTGCCTGTATGTCTGAATACATGTCAGCTGGCTGCATCAATGAGGTTGCCTTTATATCGCCCGCTCTGTAGGCGTCCTAAAAAGCAGCACATGCGCGTTGTTTAACCAGGAAGAACGATAGAATAATCTGTTATTGTCTGAGCGGAGTTGCACAGACCACAAATGAAAATGTACTTGGGACTGTCTTAAACATCCTTATATACCAGCGCATGCGCGTTGTTTAACCAGGAAGAAAGATAGAATAATCCTTGTTATTGTCAGAGGAGTTGCACAGACCAGCAAAGAAGGTGTACTTGGGACTGCCTTAAACATCCTTATTCACCAGCCCATGCAAGTTTGAAAATTTGTAGCATTTGTGCTAATTATACAATATATTTTCTTTAAGGAGAGGCATTCGTACAATTTGGAGCTGCGATGTAGAAGAAATATTCAATATTTAGCATTTGTGCTAATTATACAATATATTTTCTTTCCGGATGGCCAGTCCGACAATTTGCGTTTGCGATTTATCATAAATATTGAATATTTCTTGTGGTTGCAATTTAGAAAAAAAAATCAATATTTAGCATTTGTGCTAATTATCAATATATTTTCTTTGGGACCAGGCAAGTCAAAGTGCTAACTAGCAGTAATCATAGAAATTCTCTTCAAAGTAGCACACCCCTATCTAAATATCACTGATTTTAGAAATTATTTGCGAAGTAGCAGATCTGCTAAATAGCATGCGAGACAATAATAACCATTTCTGCACCTTAATGGGTTATCTAGCAAACAACCCCGAGTTTCTCTTTCAATTTCGAGTTTCTCTTTTATTTTTGGACATTCGTGTAGAAAACCTAAGTTATCAGTCGATAACATAGGTTTTCGAATTGATGGTTGTCGTGAAGTGAAACTCGACTATGGGTGGCCTTCACTGTTTCGTACAAAAAACGAGGAAGTATCCCAATCTTTATAGAGGTCACAGACTGGAATTCCCCTCAAAACTTGATTTTAAAATTGAATATGCCATTTTTTTTAGATTATAATGATATAAATTCAGCCTAAAGGGTGATAGAAAATCAGAATGGATGAATTAAAATAAAAATTATGAGATTCAGTGATGAATTGGTGATGACATCATGCACTTCGGAACGAGGCTATTATTTGGGCGCCATTTTTGTAACTCTGACAGATGACATATTACATTAAAATCGAGCTGGCGATGAGCAAAAAAAAATCCACTTTTTTTAAAGCTACTGGAGTTACTTGACAGAGTCGTGGTGAATATAAACATCTCATGTGCGTAGTGGATACCTGAACCGTCAGCGGAAGTTGATGTATTTTGTGGAAAATGAGCCCACATGTCAGTGTTGTTGTTGTTGCTGGATACAGGTCAGTGAGTAATTTTTTTTTCTCAACACTCAAATCTTTTGGCCTCAAAATATTTCTGAGATACATAGAATTATTTTGATATATGAAATGTGAATAGGCTCTGTGTTTATGGCCTCCTCTGAGCAAGACCCCAAACGTAGGCCTTTTCACAGCAGCCTCCCAAGATATTTCTGTATACAGCCACCCTATCTAACTTAGAGTTTCGATATCCGGGTACCATGGGTTTCGCGCCTTTTCCGATTGTTGACTAATCAGAAATGCAGAGATAACCACGTGGCGAAATTAATTGTACGAGTCAAACTGGTCACACTGATATAACATTCATTGCCTGTATTAATCGCTGTTGACTCAGAGACAGCATGTGTGGAACCGAAGTATTTTCGAATTAGCTATCTACATATCACTGAATGTGCTTTGCTGGTGTGAATTACATTGACCTGTCTTATGTCGGTCAGTCAGCTTGACCGGATAGCTGAATTTCAACTAGATTGTTTCCCCCAATTCAGTCTGCAGCATATATATATAGATATTAAACTGATTAAAGATCTAGTTCTGAGTACCAATACCCAGTCTTTGATAATGCTTCTATAAACGAGGCTCGGTCATACAGGATAGTCTACATTTGATAAATAATCCCAGTTATCCTTTTGTTGAATACATGTTGATTGTGTGGTTCTGTCTGTCGTTTTGATCTGTCAACATGCGGGAAAGGGCGCGAAACCCATAGTACCCGGATATCGAAACTCGAAGTTAGTTAGTCGAGTTTCACTTTACGACAATCGCAAATTCGAAAACCTAAGTTATTGATTGATAACTTAAGTTTTCTACAGGAATGTCAAAAAAAAAAGAGAAACTCGAAATTGAAAGAGAAACTCGGGGTTGTTTGCTAGATAACCTAGGTTTTCGATCGTAAACTTAAGTTATCAATTCGAAAACCTTTTCGGTTCGATAACTTAAGTTTTTTAGTGATAATTGTGATTTTCGGTGTTGAGAAATAGAAACTCGAGGTTAAGGAAAAAGGAACTCGGGGTTATGTGGTAGATAACCTAGGTTTTCGACTGTAAACTTAAGTTTTCTAAATTGCAGCCATGATAAATATTGAATATTTCTTCTAAATCGCAGCTCCAAAATGTCCGACTGCCTCTCTTTAAAGAAAATATATTGTATAATTAGCACAAATGCTACATATTTTCAAACTTGCATGGGCTGGTGAATAAGGAGGTTTAAGGCAGTCCCAAGTACACATTCTTTGCTGGTTTGTGTAACTCCTCTGACAATAACAGGGATTATTCTATCGTTCTTCCTGGTTAAACAACGCGCATGCGCTGGTATATAGAGTTTTAAGACAGTCGCAAGTACATTTTCATTTGTGGTCTGTGCAACTCCACTCAGACAATAACAGATTATTCTATCGTTCTTCCTGGTTAAGGATAGCATCCCCTTAGAGGCAGTTTTTGCACCCCCGTGACAATTTGTCTTCTGTACCAATAAATATACAAGATAACCATAATAAACTATATATTTTATGAAAGCGTATATCGTAGGGATTCCACCTATATGATATGTATAACCGACACTGCTATTGTGTAGCAATTATTCCAATTTAAATTAATTCAAACGAAAACAATAGCGTCCATTTTCAATTTAAATTTCATGAAAACTGTTTATTTTGTTTCAACTTTGATGGTATATCTTGATAGGAGACAACTTGAACTAGTAAACGCTATCTCGTTTTTTTAAATTTTTGCCTGGTTTTCTTTTTACAGCAATTTTACTAAAATAAATTGAAAAAAAACGTACTATTTTACGATCATTTGTCTTTAAAGTTGAATAATTAAAAAACAAAGCCAAACTTACAAAAAGTGAGATAAAGTTTACTAGATCACCTTATAAGTAATAAGCATGCCAAATTTCAAAAGCATAGCATGGATACTTTTCGAGTAAATCTCGGATTTTGTAAAAAAAAATGAAAGGCTAGAAATCGGGCAAAATGTATCCAGCTGAACGTCTGAAGAATTAATCCTAATTCTTTGCTTGAATTATATTGTCAAATACATTTTTTATCTGTCTTATGGGACCTACTCGAATTCCTGTTTATTTTTTATAACTATTACACTAAGTTTATTCATCAATGTGCTTTAAAATCCAAGTTAAACTTTAAAAACTTGTTCAGGTGAGAAATGTTAACACCTTTGCTAATTACTTCACGGCGGGTGTCTGAGTGTCAATTAACAATACAATAGGCACTCAGACAGCTTTAAATGACTTACAATAGACAGTAGCGTGAAAGGTTATGCTCCTCCCAGCTGGATATCGGACCACCTAAAAGGCAATGTATTTAATTTTTTCAGTGCTCAGAAACTAAATTTTTATCCTAATATTGAAGCACTTCTACTTAGAGTTTGATTTCATTTTTTCATCAAATGTTAGACAAAATAGTGAATATTTGAATGAAGAAATAAATCAAAAATGACCAATTTTGACCCTCTAACGGAATAGCTATATCCTTAAATTGCAACAATCAAATTATATTCTAATTAAATGATATTATAAAGATGCTAAATATTGAATATTTTGTCTTCTCTCCGAAAAGACTCTTGTGGATATTTAACTGCGAAACTCTTCTATTTAGCATAGATTATAAAAGTGCTAAATATTGAATATATTGTCTTTTCCCAGACGCCAGCTACATGTTTAAGTGCGAATCTTTTCTAATTAGATGATATTATAGAGGTGCTAAATATTGAATATATTTTCTCTCTCGGATGCCAGCTACATATTGAACTGCGAATCTCTTATAATTATATGATATTATAAAGATGCTAAATATTGAATATATTGTCTTTCTTCAACCCCAGATAGATATTTAACTGCGAATCTCTTCTAATTAGATGATATTATCAAAGTGCTAAATATTCAATATATTGTCTGTTCTCAAACGTCACCTACATATTTAAATGCGAATATATTCTAATTAGATGATACTATAAAGGTGCTAAATATTGAATATATTGTCCTTTCTCCGATACGGTGGTACAGATATTTTAATGCGAATCTCTTCTAATTAGAGTATATTATAAAAGTGCTAAATATTGAATATGTTGTCTTTTCTCCGAAAAGGGTCTTGTAAATATTTAACTGCGAATCTCTTCTATTTAGTATAGATTATAAAAGTGCTATTGAATATATTGTCTTTTCCCAGACGCCAGCTACATATTTGAGTGCGAATCTTTTCTCATTATATGATATTATAAAGGTGCTAAATATTGAATATACTGTCTTTTCCCAGACGCCAGATAGATATTTAACTGCGAATCTCTTCTGATTAGATGATATTATCAAAGTGCTAAATATTCAATATATTGTTCGTTCTCAAACGTCACCTACATATTTAAATGCGAATATATTCTAATTAGATGATATTATAAAGGTGCTAAATATTGAATATATTGTCCTTTCTCCGACACGGTGTTACAGATATTTCAATGCGAATCTCTTCTAATTAGAGTAGATTATAAAAGTGCTAAATATTGTTACGGTCAACCGGGAATTCCTAAGACAACTTCGTTGCAGAAATACCCAGCTGATCGGTCAGGATGGCTGATTATTATTTCATAAAAATCGCCAATAGTCAGTTCTGACACCACCGGTTTTTAACCGGAATTCCACTTTGTACTGAATACTCTAATGTTGAATAACTGGATAAATGCAGTAATAAGTTGAATAACTTTTATTCGTATAATAAACTCTGTATTGGTTACATCAATAAATTCACTGCGATATCATTAAATTCCTCGTACATGAATATCCAATAAACGTAAGCTCTCCTGATGTTCCGTATTCTGTTGTTATTCCGTTCAGATTCTGTGCTACTCCGTTTTCATGTCCTGAGTATATTTCTGGATCCTGTGTAATTTGTACATCATATCCCCGATCTCTGATGGAAGATCGTTATAGTTAGGTTGGTTTTCCATAAAATTTCACCCTGTCCTTTATATCTGGTTACTTCCCGACTTTTAAGTTTCTGTGTGATCTGTAATTCACGTCCGTAATTCACGTCCGTACCCCGTCCTTTATATCTGGTTACTTCCCGACTTTTAAGTTATCTGTGTGATCTGTAATTCACGTCCGTATCTCGTCGTTTATGTTTCCTTGTGAAGCTGTGCGTGACTGTACGTGTTGATTCCCTGATTCTTTGCATTGAAGTTGAAACTGTGTTATAGTTCCTTTGTTATGTATTATTACAACCACCCCTGAAATGTATTCTGTTTATATTCGTGTATGATTTATGCACTGGTATCCGGGGCTGTCATTGATATCGGCATTAATATATGAGTTGAAGACAAAGAATCATGGAATATATAGCTTGAGTTTACATTCTAGCCCATTGACTACTGAATGTGCTCTCTTGCTGGTATATTTTGTTCATCCAGAAATTTATCTAGGGGTCCAGAAATAAATCCAGGGGTCCCGAAATGGATCCTGTTTTCAGTACTCGATCTTGGGTCCAGTAATCAATTGTTGTAACTCTGGAATAGACAGCTTGAGTTTACATTCTAGCCTATTGACTACTGAATGTACACCCTTGCTGTTTATTATGATCACCCAGAAATTTATCCAGGGGTCCAGAAATAAATCCAGGGGTCCCGAAATGGATCCTGTTTTCAGTACTCGATCTTGGCAATTTTAGATATGGGTTGATGATAACTGTGGAAATGACAGCTTGAGTTTACATTCTAGCCTATTGACTACTGAATGTGCACCCTTGCTGTTTATTATGATCACCCAGAAATTTATCCAGGGGTCCAGAAATAAATCCAGGGGTCCCGAAGTAGATCTTGTTTCCAGTATTCAATCTTGGGTCCAGTAATCAATTGTTGTAATTTTAGACATGTGTTGGTTGGAAATCTGGATTAGACAGCTTGAGTCTACATTCTAGCCTATTGACTACTGAATGCGCACTCCTGCTGTCTATTACGTTCATCCAGAAATAAATCTAGGGGTCCAGAAATTTATCTCAGGGTTCCAGATATTTTTCTAGGGGCTGTGCATTGATATAGACACTGATGGACTATCAGCTTATTCTGGTATACTCCTTGCTGTACTGGTCCCCTTCTTTTAATTTACATAGTAGTGAATGGTGGCTGGGGTCTTTTAATATCGTTGGCTGTACTCACAGGATATTTGTGTTCACCGCCTGTGCAGCTGACTCGGTTGATACCAAGTGACGAACCTCCGACTGTCAACGTAATTTATACTTTCCCGCTCGTGCAACGTTAGCGCCACCTATCGGAGTTCTGTGCACTTCCATATCCTGGAAACCTCAGAAGAGCTTACCATCATTACTCGCTAAACTGGAACTAATTGTTCGCAATCTTAGCTGAATAGGGATCTCAATTATCAAAGCTAATTATTTCAATCATTTATAATTAATGATAATCTGCGAAAGTTAGTCAAAATTAATTGGAAACTGCTTCGTGAGTAGAGAGCCTCGCTTTCGCATTTCCTAAACATGGCGGTCAGCGAAGAAATCTTCCGCCAAAAATTGTGCACAAATGTGGATTCATTAAAGATGAGCGAACTTTACGTAACGATAACGACTGATTTAAGAGCAAGAACAAGTATTTAATCGCAACTGGTAAGATTGATTGATGGAGATGACGTATTGTCTTATAAAACATACAAAAGTTGTCCATTACCGCAGACAAACAGAATTCACTCACGATCTCGATGTTTAACTTTGACAAACAATAATACCAGAAATTATCAAATTGTCACAATATTGAATATATTGTCTTTTCTCAGAAAAGGCTCTTGTGGAAATTTAACTGCGAATCTCTCTTATAAAAGTGCTAAATATTGAATATATTGTCTTTTCCCAGACGCCAGCTACATATGTAAGTGCGAATCTTTTCTAATTAGATGATATTATAAAGGTGCTAAATATTGAATATATTGTCTTTCTCGGACGCTAGCCAGATATTTAACTGCGAATCTCTTCTAATTAGATTATATTATCAAAGTGCTAAATATTCAATATATTGTCTGTTCTCAGACGACAGCTACATATTTATGTGCGAATCTATTCTAATTTGATAATATTATAAAGGTGCTAAATATTGAATATATTGTCCTTTCTCCGACACGGTGTTACAGATATTTTAATGCGAATCTCTTCTAATTAGAGTAGATTATAAAAGTGCTAAATATTGAATATATTGTCTTTTCTCAGAAAAGGCTCTTGTGGAAATTTAACTGCGAATCTCTTCTATTTAGTATAGATTATAAAAGTGCTAAATATTGAATATATTGTCTTTTCCCAGACGCCAGCTACATATGTAAGTGCGAATCTTTTCTAATTAGATGATATTATAAAGGTGCTAAATATTGAATATATTGTCTTTCTCGGACGACAGTTACATATTTATGTGCGAATCTATTCTAGTTTGATAATATTATAAAGGTGCTAAATATTGAATATATTGTCCTTTCTCCGACACTGTGTTACAGATATTTTATTGCGAATATATTCTAATTAGACTAGATTATAAAGGTGCTAAATATTGAATATAGATGCTTGAAAGTAACTCACTTTTCTGCCTACTACGGAGTTTAGCAAAACTATCTGCACAATATTGCCAAGTATGCTATTTATCACCATGTTAAAGCATAGGAAATTTGAAAAGTATCTAAAAAAAGGCCAATCCTGCACCTAACTCGCAATTGTCCCCACTGGAAAATTCCCCCCACCCCCCAAGGAATTCCCCCCCCCCGGAAATTATCCCCCTACCTTTCATTTATACCATATTAAGTGAAACTCCGAGAACAAAATATATGAAAAATGAACATTCATGGTTTATAATATAATATTACTGATTGTACTTCATGGTGCTTATATATGTATGATTTACATATGATTGTAGTGCTAGTAGTATACAAGGAGTAAATAGAGTTAATGGCGCTTCACTGCGCATGCGCAGAACCTTTGTTGACGTCACAATTGGGAGTGTGCGCATGCGTGTGGGTGGATGGTGGGTGATGGGTACAAGATGGCGGCGTGTGGGTGGATGGTGGGTGATGGGTACAAGATGGCGGCGTGTGGGTGGATGGTGGGTGATGGGTACAAGATGGCGGCCTGTGGGTGGATGGTGGGTGATGGGTACAAGATGGCGGCCTGTGGGTGGATGGTGGGTGATGGGTACAAGATGGCGGCCTGTGGGTGGATGGTGGGTGATGGGTACAAGATGGCGGCCTGTGGGTGGATGGTGGGTGATGGGTACAAGATGGCGTCCTGTGGGTGGATGGTGGGTGATGGGTACAAGATGGCGGCCTGTGGGTGGATGGTGGGTGATGGGTACAAGATGGCGTCCTGTGGGTGGATGGTGGGTGATGGGTACAAGATGGCGTCCTGTGGGTGGATGGTGGGTGATGGGTACAAGATGGCGGCCTGTGGGTGGATGGTGGGTGATGGGTACAAGATGGCGGCCTGTGGGTGGATGGTGGGTGATGGGTACAAGATGGTGGC